>JAVDBV010000800.1:0-13015 GCA_032619315.1 Piper longum
CCAAGCAAAAATTAGTGCTTTCATAGTTCATAAATCATCCGTATAAACGAAACTACAGTTCTTATAATTTCTTGCATAATATCATCCCCTTGTACTGAGGCATCGTTGATGATATATTTGCTCGTAATTGTTAGGATTGAAAGATTAAATCGATAGAAAGACGACGAGGACACCGAGATCGCCTTCAATCGGCGGCGGGGACGGCGGCGGAGACGGTGGCGGGGGAGACGACGGCGGAGACAGGAAAGGGCTAGAGAGGAATGTTGTCCTAATAGTAATCCTATATAGTAATATAAATTTTTATTATATGATTTTATTATTTTTAAGCAAGATTATGATGAATTGAGATATCTTAATTTTAATGTGTTGATAAATAAAGTTGGGTTTTTTTGGCTTGGATTTAAATTAACTCTTAATAAACCAGATTAAAAATTAAAGGCAAACGAGCCAGATGAGCCATGTAAGATTCAGCAATTGGCTTGCTGATAAATAACTCTATTACTATTAGTTACATAGAACATACGCTTTGTTCATGAATATTGGTATTTGGATAATAAAGCTATAAATAGTTTTATATTTTATTTGACGAAAGCTCGATCAAATACAAATCAAGTATACAAAGAAAATTACAAATCAATCGAATTCAATGTCAAATGAAATTCAAATCAGTAATAAACTATACTCAAATTTAAAATTTGAGCCGGAAAAAAATTAAACTCGTTCATTATTTGTTTTTGATTTATTTTATTTATTATGCAATTTAAACTTCAACTTAAGCCCGATTCAAATTAACACAAACAATGTCCGAAGCTGTTCGTCCGGTATCAACCATCGCGCCGTTTGTCCGGACCCGACCCGTTAACCGCCCAACACCACCTTCTTCCCCAACATGCCAGAGTCCTCCAACAAAACCCCGCCAAAACCCTAACAAACCCCGCCGTCTCTCCCCGCCGGCGACGGGAACCCTAACCCTAGTCCATGTCGCCGCACCTCCGCTCTCGCCTCCTCCTCCTCCGCCGCACCGCGGCGTGCGGCGGCTTCTCCCCGGCAGCCGGCCACCTCCCCAACGCCGCCCCCGCCTCCGCGGCGGGGAACGGCAATGCCGGACCTCCTCGCTCGGTGTCTTACACAACGGCGGCTTCCGAAGGCGCAGCCGAATCGGCGTCGGCGGCCGGGAAGGCTCCGGAGAAGCGCTGGAGCGTGCTCTCCGCCGCCGTTTACGGGGTGCTGACCGGAGCAGTTACCGCTGCTGGATATGCGACCTACGGTGAGTAGATCTACCTTTTATGGGTTGTTGGGATTATGCTTACAATGTTGGATGGATTTGGGGGATATATGTTGGGAATAGATCATTTTGGTGTCGCATAGCCATACAATAACAATTTAGGAAATGTGTACGTTGATACAAGTGTGTAATTATATTGTTACTAACATGTAGGTAAGCTGTTCAATCTTAGAAGAAAGTTTGATTCTTTGTTGATTTAATGATAAAATGTTTAATTTTTTGAGAAGTTAATGTCGATGTTGGGAATGTTCAGATGTCATTATAATATTTCTAATATATAATGTTTAACTTTTAGGTGGTCTAAACACTTGTCCCAAAAGCTCGAGCTCATAGAAAAGGGAATCACTATATATTTACTTCAACACTCCCCCTTATGTGCAAGCAGAGTTTTAAGGAAATATTGATTTAGGAAATGTGTATGCTTATACCAAGTATGTGATTACATTGTTACTAGCATGTAGGTGAGCTGTTCAATTTTAAAAGAAAGTTTGATTCTTTGTTGATTTAATGAAAAAATGTTTAATATTTTGAGAAGTTAATGTTGATTTTGGGAATCTTCCGATGTCATTGTAATATTTCTGATATACGACTGATATATTTACAATATATGAATAATTCATTTTACCATTTTCACCCATGGTATTTGCAAGGATTGAGCTTCTGAGAGTGCATGTATTTTGTTGTCGTGTAGGATGGATGAATTAGTTTTTGAGATGCATAACTTTCTTAGTGATTGATAAGTGGAGCAGAGTGTATGCTTTCTATAGGTAGTTCTTGGGGATTATTAGCTAAGAATAGATTGCTCGTGTGACATATTTGTTTGAAGATCCTTGGTGGCTGTAGTTGTCAGAATACTCGCTCTCACCTGATTGTTTGTTTTATGACCAGCATACACCTTGGAAGAAGTAGAGCGGAAGGCAAATTCTTTACACAAGGCTGCAGATTACAAAGCAGGAGATGATGCTTCTGTTATTGATGTAAGTAAAACAATTCAAAATAGTTCCTAATGTTGTGCGATAAAGTCTATTTTTTGTGTAACCTTCATTTATTTTTATGAACAGAAACTGGGAGGGCGTCTTTATTCTACAGCTGGCACAGGTATGTGATTTAGGTATAATTGTGTAATTCTGATAGCTATTCTTCTGTTCTAAGTTGTGTGTTCATTCAATTTAGTGATGTTTGACAAAGCCTCTATTGTTTTCCTTTTTTTTAAAAAATGACATAATTAAGTTTTCTGATGGTTTTTTTTTTATTAACAGTAGTAAGCATGGAGTGGGCACACCTCTTGTATTTTCTTTCTGCATTGTTTGCAACTTTTTTCATTTTCTGTTTACACTATCTTCTCGTTTGAGTTTTATGACAGGTGTGGAATCTTAATGCAAATTATTTTGACACTTGATGTCTTTTTCATACATTTATAGCAATATTGTTATGTGTCCATGTGTGTGGATGAATACTAGGGCCATATATTTTTTTTTTCTTCTATTTGCTCAGGTCACATCATTTATATAGCAATATTTTTGCATTCACTATTACATATCAGAAGAATTTTCTGCTGTTGAAACACTTAAGCAATTGTGGTTGTATGTTAATATGTTTACGGGGTTCTCTATCATTATGTTTTTTTTGCTATTTGTTTTTCTAATTTTTTTTTTATTTTTATTAGTTGCTGCTAAAAGCATTGACCTTTACACTGATGTTAGAAGGAAAATTGAAGAGCAAGTGAAGGTCAGCAGTCTGACATATATAAGCTGAATGTCATATTTTTAGTTTGGAACTGCATTCCCCTGATACTTGTAAGTTTCGACTAATCCTATGTTGCAGGATTTTACTGATCCATCGTCTGAGAAACTTCTTCCAGATTTAGCTCCTGAGGACCAACATGTGTTTACTCTTGTCTTAGATCTCAATGAGACGTTGGTTTACTCTGATTGGAAGGTAAATTATGGGGATTCATAATATATTAAAACGTAATCTTTTGTTGAGTTTTCAAGGGGACAATCATTCTTTTGCTTAGGTGTTTTCGAAATTGTTAGAATTTTTCATACTAAAATTGTCTCTATTGCAGATTTTCCTTTTTTCCACTAATTTTTACATATTATTCTCCATTGATGACAATATTTTGTTTTTTTCTTGTTGATGATTATTATATGTTGCCATCAAATAGTAATAAAAGATGATGTGGGATGAGTTCCCCAATTCGGGATTAGGTGGAAGAAGAAGATATGTGGGATGAAAAATATTGTTTACTGCATTTAAGGTTTTACTTTAGGACCAATGTTTGTGAACCACCAGAATATTTTGATCTAGGTCTCCTGGAAATGATTGTGGTTGGTGATAATCAACCAGATTTAGTAAAAAGGGGGAGCCTGGTGCACAAAGACTCCTACATGTGCAATGTCTGGGGTAGGGTCCGACGCCAAAGGCTATTGTAGCAGCCTTTCTCTGCATTTGCAATGGGCAAGAAGCTGCATTTTCAGATAGTTTTTCACGGAAAATTAAACAAGAAAGGGAGACCATTTTCATACTTTGCGAATTTGTTTCCAGTTTCATATTTGATGAGCAAGTGATATTTTTTAATTTATATGACATTTGATTGTGATAGAAAAAATTTTATAAAATTTCGAGAAAATTTTATGACAAAGGTTTTTTTAGCTCTAAAAATAATGTTTAGCGGATACAATTATTGGGGTAGTTTTGTTCTAAGCTTTTGAAAAAAATAAAAAGAGACTAGCGCCGCCCCCCCCCCCCTTTTTTTACTGTTATGTGAAGGTTTTTAAAGAGTGCCTCTGTCACTTATATTTTGCCAACATTTTGCCAAGCATGGTTTTTAGTCGTTATCGTTATACTTTAATTTTTTTCCAATAAAGAGGCTTATAACAGCACAGCTAAACACCACATTAAGCTTTGCCTTATGGTCCAAATTGAATATTTATAGGTTGAATTGTATGCAAATTTTCCTGACTATAGCATAAACACGGGGGTAGAATGCACATTTTTTCATTTCACAGATAACTTGGATGGTTCAGAATGGCTGAACCTGTTTATGGAAATGGTAGAAATGTTTTTGGTAGGCCTATGACAAGGAATGATTAGAAGCCGAAATGTGTATGGATGAAAAGAAAATAAAAAGGCAAATGATAGGTGTTATTGAATTTTAATGGACATTCTAGAATTGTTCTGTCAGCAAGTATGAAAGCTATAATTGATAAGCAGATTTTTAGATTTTTATTTTATATATTTATGCAAATTGACAACGATTCTATTTTTCTTGAAGCGCGAAAGAGGTTGGAGAACATTTAAAAGACCTGGAGTTGAGGCCTTTCTAGAACATCTTGCTCAGTTTTATGAGATTGTTATTTATTCTGATCAGCTTAGCTATGTAAGTCAATTTATCAGATGAATGACTATTGTAGTGCATCTTGTAAATTAAATTATCTGTCAATGTGCAAATTACCCATTGAAAGTTTTAACTATCTTATTCACTACTCGTACTAATATTTACTTGTCTATATTTACATGTATAGTATGTTGATCCTGTGTGTGCAAAGCTGGATCCAAAATGGTACATTCGCCATAGACTGTCAAGAACTGCAACCAGATATCTCAATGGGAAGCATTACCGGGTATGCTAAATGAATTCACCAGAATGACTTTATCCAACATGCTACCACTTTAATGTTTATTTCTAACATTTGCGAATTTGCATATTGTTTCTTGATTAACAGTTTTATCTGACATTAAGAGAGTTTTAGGATCAGGTTTTATGGTGCAAACTAATGCAAGATAACTAGAGTAAAAGGTTCACGCAGATTCCTCTTCTCTATAATTCTACAAAATCACAAATAAGATGAACAAGGAGTAGCACAGAGGAAAGATAGCACACAACAAAGTAAAATTATTCTTATATTTAATAATATGATGGATGTGACAAATAGCCTACAGTGCTTGTATTTATAGAAGATAAAAGGCCCTTTTCTAGTTCTAGGACATACTAAACTAAGACTTAGAATTAAACTAGGAAAACAAGACGTAATCCCCTAATAGGAAAGAACTAAACAAGACTCCAACTAAAATAAAAAACTTCCTAATAAAAACTCCTAAAAATATGAAACGACTTCTAATGTGACTAGAAACTATCCAACTAGATACTTTTAATATAACTAGGAAACATGAAATATACTAAAAGGCAACAGAATACTAAAGACCACAAAAGTGACTTGGACAAAGAAGGGTGGGGGAGAGGTGCAAGGACAAGTAAAACTAGCAAGTTTGCGTGGGAGGGGAGACAAGCAAGTAATCATGCATCCCTACCCCTTAGAAGGAACTCGGAACAATGGAGGCCCTGCCAAATCGATCTGGCTCTATACCATAAAGAAGAAAATAAAAGATAAAGAAAAGTCTTGGTCCTTCTATTAGTGATGACCAATACCATTTATGTAGAAGATTACATAATTTTCTGATCAGAATTACGTAGATACACAAAATCTCTAAGATTTCATGTAACAATCCTAACAACTCATAATAGCCATAACAAACACAACTATTCAGACAACCAAATCATAAAAGCTGTAAATAGATCACGATAAATCTCTACACTCCCCCTCAAGTTGTAAGTTGTAGATTCATACAACCTGCATCTTGAACATGAACATGACGTAAGGTCTTCCAGCAATAAAAAATAATACTTGATCAATAATGCATCCTTTGGCACTACATAATCTTTTAACAATATCTTTTATCCATTTTCTCCTCAAGCCAAATAACATCTGCATCTCACCTTAAAGCTGAATTTTGCTTGACTGAGAGAGTGTAGAGAAGCACAATCCAATAAGATGGCTATCAACGATTAAATTTAGAAAGAAAGAAATCCATTAGGGACACAAGTAAACCCTCTCAGGCAGCAACAAACACCTTTGAACACTAACAAAGGTCCTATTAAAGAACACAATAAGTCCCCCAAAAGTGATGGGACACAATAATATCCCGCACATGGGAAAATAAAAGTGACAGCAGGTTACAAACACAAAGTTCAAAACGGAAAATGAGGAGGAAATTCACAAGGAAAAACTGGAGTTGCAAACACAAGTTAAAGGATTACTTTGATACACAAAATCTCTAAGATTTCACTCATAATAGCCATAACAAAAACAACTATTCTGACAACCAGCTATACACAAAATCATAAAGGCTGTAAATAGATCATGATTAATCTCTACACTAATAAAAATGGGATTTTATCCGTCGTCATACTGCGTCTTACATTGTTGGATCTTGTACACAGATTTCTAATATGATTGTTGGTGGTAGTTGTGTTTCCATAATTGTGTTTATGGAATTGGTTTGCTCTATGATTCTCTGATTTTCTTTTAAAATGATATAAGTTAATCTAAATAATTGCTTCTGCTTCAGGATTTATCAAAGCTTAACAGAGACCCTTCACATGTCCTTTACATTAGTGGGCATGCATTGGAGTCCTGCCTTCAACCGGAGAATTGTGTTCCTATAAAACCTTATAAGCTTGAACCGGATGATACAATACTTTTGGATCTTATCCCATTTCTCGAATGTGAGTAACTTGATGCATATGCTAACACATTCTAAAGGTTCTAAAGGTTTGGTTTACAATCCTAAAACAAAAAAAGAAAGAATGAAAGCATCATCTTTTCTTCTCTTTGGTGTATTCATGACAGATGTGGCTCGTGCTAGACCACGGGATATTAGACCTGTCCTTGCATCTTATCAAGGTCGTGATATTGCAACAGAGTTTATTGAGCGGTCCAGAGAACATCAGAGGTGTGTCTACCTTTATTTGGTCATTGTCTCAGATTTTTTATTTCAGAGGCTAAAATCTAGAAGTGCTAAGTGTTCCTTATATGTGAAATTTTATATGCTTTATGATGTGACTTTATATTGCGATTACTTTTTTTCTCTCTGGTTAAATGGGTAATAATGCACATAATTCTGTGGTATCGTATTGTTGTCTAGTCTAGTTATGATTGACATGGACAATTTATGCACAGATGAGTATAAAGCCATCCCATATTCAAACACCTAACACTAGCAGTTGTTTAGAGCATAGGACTAATATATTTCACACTGCTATTATTCAGCTCTTTAATTAATTCCTCGTCTAGAGAAAATAGAACAGAAGCACACAGTGAGTTAGATGTACTCAATGAGCCAACATGATGAATAGTTAGATTTTTATTACTATTACTGGAGGACCCAATGCATCAGGATCACATTGTCTTCCAAATTCGTTACTAACAAGTAGCATGTGAAAAACACGTTGTAGCAAAGCCTTTAAAATTGTTTTTTCTGTCCAAGATGTCTAGCCAAGGAAGGTTTAAATTTGATTGCCAAACATTCTTTATAAAAAAGAAAAAAAATTCGTTGGCAATTTATGAAATTTAGACAACAAACATAACAAGTATGATTTTTAATTTTCGAGAAGAAAGTCTAAACTTCTTCTGTTATGCCTTGATCTTGCCCAGCGGTCTATTGACTTCGTGTTGCTTCACTGTATTTCAGGAGAATGCAAGATCATAGGCAACATGGCCCTTTCTGGCGTCGATGAGTGCTGAAAGTGCCTTTGTTAGAGGCTCTAACCGCGCAAGGGACCAAGTAATTTAACCGAAGCCAAAGCCAAAAATTCTCATATTCATATGAACCATTGCCAAAATTTAATTGGCCACACATTATCCAGTATTTATCCGATGAAACAGATTTTTGTTTACATTCGAACGTGTCCGTAGGTGATTGTGATCACAAAATTTTGTCACATTTTTTCTGTAAATACTGGACAACAAAGAGTGAGGAGACAATTCCCTTGGAGGCTCGGTTTGTTGGATTATGTTAACTTCTTGCCAAGGGAATTTTATGAGGGAGAATTTAGTCATGAGAACTATGTGATCATCCTTCATTTTCAGATAAATTCTGAAGCAACTGGCTTAGTGCAGCTCATAATAAATTGCTCAATTGGGTTCTCTTGTTGCAATGCCCGGGAAGTCCTCTATGGGCATGTTATTAGTAGTGCTGGAAATTTTGTTCTCCGACCAACATGTGCAACATACTGAGATCATATTTTCTGATAAGCCACTCATGATGGTACGTAATATGATGTCAAAATAGGGCAACTACCACCAATGGAAGCTTGCAACTCACCTCAAATGTTCTTGACTACAAAAGACGTTTGGAACAGCAAGGAATGGAAAAGTTATGTACAATTGAGGTAAAACCTTGCTACTTCTAAGCGATAGTAACCGTAAAAATAGAGCTAGAAGTTGTTTTCCAAGTGGTGCAAATTACAGCAGGCTAAACACTAATTGCCAGTACTGCACCTAATAGGTTGGGATCGAAGAGAATCGATAACCCTCTGCGCCACGCCTTGAGTAATAAGCTATGCGAGTCTCATAGAAACCTGCAATGGATTAGAACAAACATTATATATTGCATTATTGCTCGTTGACCGGCACAACTGTATTTGTTTTTTTTTTTTTTAAGTTGAATCGAATTGTGATTTTTTCCGGACTAAAAATGAAATAGATAATTTCGCAAGGACTCACCGTGGTACCTGGAAGGAAGGCGAGAAGCCCTAGTGCCAAAAGTCCATAAGCCTGAGTTTTTCCCCCACCCATGTGGCCGGTTAAAAGAAAGAAAGACAAGAACAGAAGAAGTGATCCCAGGGCAAGTAGAAAGAGAGCAAGGGCAATAGACTTCCAAGGGATTCTGTCATATGATTTTGGTGAGAATTTAAATCTTGGATCCTCATTGTCCCCGCTTATGTTGTTGGTATCGTTCTTCTCCTCGGTTGACAAAGCAGTGTATCGAAAATTTCGTCGAGATGCCATAACTAAAGAGCATGAAAAGTACTGCTTTCAATCACACAGATGCATCAGAGGGGGGATTATTCAAGCAAAAAGGCGGATGAATTAACATCACAACATCGCTAAATATTATGAAGCAAACAAGCTAAATCCAGACCTAAAGCTACGGGGCAAACTACCATTGCCACTGCCAACAAGGTTTGCTTATTAACACCCAACGAGCATCATGTACATCCACTTATACAGCCATCACAAGCCATGAATTAAAATCAATATCCACAGTTAGATCACCTAATAAACATTCTGAACTAAGCCAAGATTTGGAGTATTACTCCTGAAAAGTGGACACATGACACATATTCGTTAAGGTTGATCAGCAATGGATATGGACAAATTTAGGGAGCACCACCGCAAGAGATGCTCAATTCAGGAATGCTTGTCATTTTTTTGAAACTAATTAAGAGAGACTCAAGAATGTAGGTAATACAAAAATGGGAACCAAGAAGACATGACTTGCACCAACATCAAAATGCAGCAAGTAAATTCAGATAACTAGTTAAAAGCAAACATACAGACGTTCTACTTACAAACCCAGTTGACAGATAAAAAATGAAAAAATTATTATGTACTCTACCAGGAAGGATGCTTGGCAATAGCTCCTTGTAAAGAAAGTTTCTGCTGAAATGACCAAAAACCAAATCCAAATGACAAAACACAAATGAGGTCAAAAAAAGCTACATAAATTTGGAAGTGGTGGAATCATAATTCCAACAGCAAGCGACTATAATTGAACAAACCATGTCATGCATGTACATTTAAAAAAGTTTAGGTACAATTCAAAACTTCTTTGGGCTAAGCTCTCCCAAGACTAAGACTTATAAAGCTCTTTCCTTGGAAGCAATTCAGGTTAAGCTCTCCTATAACTAAGGCTTATAATGCTCTTTTCCTTAGAAGCAATTTCGTTATTGCTTGACGTTTCTTCAGCAATTTGACTGCAGACAAGAAAAATGGGAGTCTTTTAAGATTAATTTCTCGTTTTTGACTAAAATTATAGTTTACAGCAAATGCTGTTGTTAGTCATAGTGCAGTTGCCCAATTATGCCTGTCGTTTCTGACCTTCTTGATCAAATAATTTTTTTTCCTAGAAAAAATAATTACTGGCTTCATCATCCAGATCAAGACAGATTTTTTTTTAAAAAAAAAAGTGAAAAAAATTAGATCGAACAATCAACCATGCGGCAGCAAACTACAATTAAAGATTAAATCTTATCGCAATCATGACATGAAAACATAACAAGCAAAAACCATATTTCCACGTAAACTCAAACAACATGAATTAATAGATGAAATAACAAATGGTTGCTATTCTAGTTACAGCTGCCACAGCTAAGAACGAATTTAAAAATCAAGCCAACGCCCACCTTCCAAAACCTCATTACAAACACTTTGGTAACAATCTAGTGTAGATCTTTCGATAACTCACGACTATTTCATCAATCAACTCCCACTCCAACAAGCCCACAACAAAAATCTAATAAAAAGATAAAAGTCTTTGACATATTAGAAACTGAGAACTACTGCCCACTTCTACAACATGGTATATCATACGAAGGAATCAACAAAAGAAAACGAAAGAGCAACCACTGTTGACGCTTACCTCTTCGGAGAATAAGAAGATGGGTGGGAAGGAAAGGAAAGCTCTGAACAAGATTGGGAGAGGTGAAAACGAGAAGGATGAGAAGATTCAACGAAGTCGGAGGAGACGTTATACGGGTCTTTGTCGGGTTGGAGAAGGATATTGGGTCCACTTGTAGAATATTTTGTGCCCATTTATAAAAAAAAAAGAGTCCAAACCATAATTTTAAATATCTCATCGTATCTAATACCTACTTTTAACAATTATCGAAAAACCTTAATTTTAGACTAAAATTTTACCGTTTGTTACCTTGCCCAGTTTGGGTCAATCTTAAGTCAATTTAGTTTTCATACCGTGAGTAAAAACCTAGATGACCATATAGGTATATTATAGAAGCTAGGTATGTCCGATATATAGCAAAACACAAATTATCAATGTATATTCAAGGTATATAGGTTATTCCTTGTGTTAACAGGTGATTTTATGGCTAGATCTAGGTTATTGCAGTATTTAGTATATATTTGTGTTTCTTCATGGTACCTCTTTTACACGTATTTTAAGGATTTTAAACCATTAAATTGCCCCTATGGACCTAATTTAATTTAAGTCTCAAATCATCACGAATTTAGGTTAGGGTTTCGATACCTATTTAGTTTTATTATCTCGATTTACATTTGCAAAGTCTCTGATAAGCTTCGAGTTCACCTCTGTCTTTAAGCCTACTTATATAATCTCCTTTTTCAATCCCACATTTAGTTTTTATCGATTTTTTAGTGAGGCGAGAGTTAGTAGACTTGACCTTGCATATGCAGGTTATACCGGGTTTTGGATTAATGAGAGGATTATTTCATTCCCGATAGATCATGACATCTCTACGACATGAGCTTCCTTACACCGACAAAGGTATGGAATAGATGAATACTGTTATGTACAATAATCTCCTAACAAAGTAGATCACGAAACCTGATCTAGACAACACAAACGGTATGGGGATCAAGGCAGCCATAAAATATATAGAAGCATGGCAAAGCTAGTAGTTTGTGGGAAAAACTATGATAAAATTTACACATAGGGGCCATTTGCACGTGAGAGATGGTAAAATTACCTTAGGATGACAAGCCAAGTGTCACATGGCTTTCCTTGGGTAAAATTTTTTGCCGTAAAAGATACAACGTACGACATATTTTCCTCCTGAAAATACCATCCAAACTCAAATACGCAACGAAAACTAGTCACTATGATCTTGAAAACAATAATATCAACATATATCACCACCGAACTGCTGATCGCACCCAAATTGCCTTGTGCGCCCAACACACTATCGACTACCGGTAAACATTAATTTGACTCAATCAACACATACACACGCGATACTGATAAATCCGCTACACCAAGTTAATACCCAGCACACTCGACACCGCCGATACCGCTATCCGACACACGATATATCGAGTTCTCAGAATCCCACCGAACTCGACCAAGGAACCAAACCCGATGTTGACTCTAGCCTATTACAGAACCTCGATTCCAACCTTTATTCCAAACACAACGAACAAAGGAATATACAAACAATCACACCCCTGACTACTTACACATTGTGGACATGCAAACCCCACAACGTTGGTCTCCTATCCAACAAGAAGACTATGAGAATTAAGAGAAACCCCTCTCACATATAATCCTCACAACACAGCCCCAAGTCTCTCCCCTGGATCGACTTGTTACATGCAATTTACTCAAATATGAAAAATACTAAGGTTGCCGAATAAGTATTATGTACCTCGATCCCTTGGATGACGACTGCTCCAAGCAATATGTGAAGTTCCAGCCCTTCGACGTGAAGGTCTGGCTGCAGCAACTCCATCACCCGCACTGGATCTCGGAAAGTGCTTCTCCACGTAGCACTTCCACACAATCTCCCACTCGTTCTCTCCACAACTTGAGTTTCTCTCTTTAAAGTGCAAAAAAACAATTGACGCCCACAAATATATGTACATATCTGCCCGTGTTTATCTTGAAATCCCCAAGATACTCCTTAGATATGTTCATCTTTATCTCTAAGGATGTTGTCTTATCCAATTCGTCATTGGATAGAAGATCCCGAATCTTGCCATGATTGTTATCTTCAAGTCGGCTGCACCGCTGGCCTTAAGTTCCACCCATGGCTTGGCCAATTCCACCAATCTAACACAAGAGTTCCACCCTCCCGGCGCTGTGACAATTTCCGACTAGAATGTCGGAACTCGAGCACCGCTACTCATCGGC
>JAVDBV010000803.1:0-10184 GCA_032619315.1 Piper longum
ACTGGATGGCGACAATGCAGTCATCTGCTGCAGGATCGACGACGGAGCGCGGCGCTAGGGCTTGTTGATCCAGCATTGTGGAGGCCTGACAGTAGTCGGGGTGCTCAGGGTGGCACGACGATGGCGCAGCGGTGCTTGGCGGCGTTGATCAGTTTCGTGCAGCGTCCATGGTGGCGGCGACGACGCATATGGGGGGCAGCGTTGGGAAAGGGTTTGGAGCAGATAAGTGTTGGGAGGGAGAAGAAACACTTTGGTGGCTTCACTTGGTTAGTTATTCTTGCAAGATGATGTAAGAGCGACTATGATTTTTTTTTTTTGTCAAATTATACTTGCAACTTGACAGTAGTAGCACTGCTTCTTCTATATATTTCAGAATAATAGAGTTCCCAATTGGATGTCAATTTTCATGCTTATTATTAACTACTATATTGTGTGTAGAAGCTATATAACTTGAATAGGATATTGAGATTGAAATTCAGATTAAGATTTCACTTCAAGCATTAATTTTTCTTAAATAGTTTTGTTTTTCTATTTCGCATATCATAAAGGAAATAGTAATTTTTTACGTTAGGAAATTGATTGTTGAAATGAAATTATTGGTGTTTGTGTACGTGCACCTGTAATTGAACTTGTATACCTCTTATGTCATGTTGGTAAATAATAGGAAATTTATTGTTTTTCATACATAGTTTTGTTTTTCAAGTTCACATGTCAGAAAGGAAAGAGGAATTTTTCAAGTTAGGAAATTGATTTTTGAAATGAAATTATTGGTTGGTGTTTGTGTACGTACACATGTAATTAATTGAATTTGTATACATCTTATGTCACTTGGTAAATAATAGGCTATTTGCATTCTACTTTATTGCAGAAAAAAATGTGTCATTCAGTAAGAAAATTTTTAAGGTTTTATTTTAGGAATATTAAGTAGGTTTTGTATAGTATCAAACGACCATGAATTTTTTATCTAAGTTATTTTTTTAGTTCATTTGAATCGATTTGTAACTTTAAACCGAAGAAAAATAATGGAAGATTTAATCGGCCATATTATGAGAAATGTGGTATTCAACAATTGGAGCTCAAGATCTCTAAAACAGAAAAAAAAAAAAGAATCGACATTTTTTGGACATGTTCTAATATCTAGGTTTATTTTCCTTTTGATTCAATGTATAAATTTGTGTGCATTTTATTCCGTTAATCAAATTATTTGTTGTGACAATAATAAAGTTACGGAGGATGTGGTTATTTTATGTGGTTTGATGAGTTGACTCACTGAAAATCGTGAAAGATGTAACGAGAATGAAGCCAAATCAGATAGCAATCTTTAACTTGGAAACAAGTGTCTCGTCTAAGTTGATAAATGATGATATTTCTTTGGATAACGAATTCGCTTGGAGATCTCTATTCATAAAAAGTTACACAAGTCTAAGTTTATTTATACTTGCATTTCTTGTATTTTATGGGGTGCATGTATGCGGTCAATCCATGTGATCTTCAATTAGTTGATGTTGTAAATTTTAATGGGTTTTTTTAGACCAAAACATAAGTTTGCTTTGGACAGCTTGTAGCAACTAGAAGGACAGCTTATGACTTGGATCTTTTTCTACTATGTAAAAAGCTGATAAGTCTGCATTGGACACCTTGTGTTTGGATTTTAACACATAAAATCCTCGAATACTATGTTGTGTGTTTTGACAAATAAAAACTCTCTAAATTGAAATAAAGCCACAATAAAAAACATGAGATGAGTAAAACTACCTTAAATTAAAAAAAATAGACAAAGGGTAGAGAAGGATAATAAATTAACTATAACATGTCAAAAAACTCAAAGTCATGTCTTTTCCTCCCAACGAATAATTTATCTTTTTTCTCTTATATGTACAACTAATACTGGCCCTCTTTAGATCTCCAACCTTTTCCCTTAAAGGAGCTGTCTAGATTTGCAACCTCCGCCCATAAAGGAGAATACACTTCAGACAAAGTCAGTATACCCATCGAACAAAGCTTGTACACCCATCTTCATTAAGAGTACACAACAATTTTTAGCAAACTAAGAAGATCAAACCTTGTGATGAGAGACTCTCTTTCCTCTAAGAGAGAAAAAGAGGGAGAGTCTCGTTGCAAAACCTCACAGTGAAATTTAATTACACATACTCTTCAAATTATATCCTCATTACACATGTATAATTATATATATATATATATATATATATATAGAAAAATACATAAACTCATGATATAATTAACCACGTAGAAACGAAGGGTCAAATACTAAATACTCATTGTCTTCTACACTTCTATTAGAATTTTTCATACCTTTTAAAATAATTATATATATTTATGATCCCCCATGTAATTGTATATCTTATTATATTCATTGTATGATAAGGGACTCCTACAATTTGTAGCAACTAGAACTTCACATGTTAATTTTATGTTCCAAATGAAAACCAACATCTCATTGTTACTGCATTGGTTTTGTTTCTTGAAGGTGATATGGGTATGGATGCTCTAGATGCTCGGTAAGTGTTCACTCATGTGAGAAGCAGGTCTTCCTTTTGTGCTGGTGGAGATAATATAGTCAGCCGTTAATACCCACCCAAACGTAATTTGTTATTGTGGCTACCTCAATGCTTACCAATCCAAGCCTTGGCTTGACATATGGCTAGATAAATGCAGCAACTTAACTCGATCCATAAAAAAACCCAGAAAAACACGTATAAAGAGAAATAGCTTAACAGGTTGGCAACCCAAATGTAGAACAAGAACAAATTCAACTCTATTAAAAAACACAACATATTTGTTCTAATACAATCCAACCATGTTTGTTTATCACATCATTGTGGAACTTTTTCTAATAAAAAAGATGATTCTCAAATGCAGTTGCTCCTTGTATTTTCACAAGCCACTTGTTCAACCTGTAAATGAAAGCTGCTCCTATTTTCACAAGCCACTTGTTGAACCTGCAAATGAAACATATATGTTATATTCAACTTTATTTTATTATCATTATTGCAAGGTGAAACATACATATACCAATATGAATGTCATTAGGCTCATTTCCAAGGTTGTTGCCCAAATTTCCTTATTGAGATTCTTTTTCTTGTAAGGTTATATATATAATTAACATTGTACTTGTAAGCCTAAGCCTAGAACACATAATATGAACCATTCAATATTTTTGCACCCCTATATAAATAACAAGTGTTCATGTAAGACCAAGCTTTTGGCAAAATTTACATGTTTGTTTTTTAGCTTGAGAACTCACATTTATCGCTGAGCTAGATTTCAATCTTTTACTCGTCTTTGAACGATTCCTTTCCTTCGAATGATCTTTTAGGACAACTTGAAGTATTTGTTTTAATGATGTTTTACTTATTTTTGTTGTAGCACCGTCACACTTGATTGAATAGTTTATTCTTCAAAAAATGTAGATCAAAGTCATCAATAATTTTAAGCATTGGCATAACAATACCCTAATGTTGGGTGACACACAAATTGAATTTGAAATCCTAAACATTACTCTTTGAAAAGAGCATAACATAAATAGTGAAATAGTTGAAATTTAAGGCTCAATTAATCGTTTTCAAGGTAACACTTGATAAAAATCTCAAATTGATTGTCCATCGAAATAATATATATTTTTGATGCATTATGTCCATATCTATTTGGAAGAAAAACTTCAAAATATGGCAACATAAGATACATTCACCCTCAAACTTCTTACAAGTGCAATATACTAAATTTGTTGATTTGTTTTCAAAGGTAAATATTCGGTGTCTTTAATCTTACTCGTCTTTTTTTACCACATACATCTTTGTTAAACCTTTAGTACAAACTTCCTTACATTTGTATACAAGAGATTGTTTTAATTCCTCTTGAAAAAAATAAAGCATCTTTCTAATGTATATAGACCTTACATGTTACTCTAATTTGTTCCCGACATGTAATATAAGCTTTTCATGTAAAGTTTTTTGATCTTCGAAAACTTCTTGTTGCCTTGCATGTATAAGATTATCATATTGGTGTACAAATTCACTAATTGGTATTTGAATATTTCTAAACCCGTCAAAGAAAGCATTGACACTTTCACTCTACTGGCTAAAAGTCATTTTGGCAAAAAAATGATCCTTCAGGTATATATTAATCCAATGCTCACGAATATTGTGTATTCCATACAACCAACTTTTTTCCTTGATATCATATATTTTTTTATTTCAGCCCACTTAGCTTCACTCTCTTTAATTGTGTTGACATAAACCCAATCATTATAACCTTTCCTAAAATCCAGGTATTTCCTTAATTGGTTTAAATATATCCTTCCATTCATTCTAATGTGCCAAGAGCAAAACCTATATCAGAAGACATCTGAAATTACATTTTTATGGTTACATCTTAATTGTTGATAATACATTGTGGCTCTTTGCCCCCCTTATGCACTCCAACCATATTTTGAATAACCATGTTAAAGTACTCATTGTTTCATCTAAAAGTAAAACACATCTAAAAATGGTGGATTATCTATAACGATTAATGTGAGTGAAGGGAGCAAAAGTCATCTTACAATTATTTGTATTGTATGTCACAACAAAAAAAATATCTTCGAATTGCATATATCTTATCCTTGTCTTATTATCAGCCTAAAAATGCTTCAAACTTGGTTATTTTCATTAAATTCCATCTTAAAGAAAAAATATTCTTCAACCCCCACTTTACTTTGAAATTATTCTAACACTTCATACATTGAGGACCAATATTATTCTTCCTCACCTCTGCTAAATGATTTTTACAATCAGAAGAAATAAAATCTCCTTCCTTACCATTCCCTCCATAATTTAATACTTTTGAAATTTTTAATAGTCCAATGCCACAATAGTAGAGTTCATCAATCAACTTTTTTGAAACTGACGTTATTTTATTATCGAAACAAATTTTTGATACTTTTAATAAAGATGCAAACGCATGTAAATGCATGTCATTAAAGATATCCACTATCTATTTATCTCCCTCATTTAATTTAATTATCATTCTTGCATTGTATTGTTCTTGTCTCTCATTTTAACATCTTTTCCAACTTGTCTTCGGCCATTGGTATCTTGTTTTTCACAAATAAGCAACTCTCTTCATGTGGTATTTGTTTTCTAACACAATGAGAATTACTTTTTCTAATTCCAACCATTTTACTTTGTCATATCCACTATAAAAGAGTATGCTTCTTCTATTAAATTGAACTTCATTCTAATAGAAGGTACTAATGACTCATGAAGCTGATCTTGACACTTTTCGACTTTATTTAAAACTTTTGTCTCCTTATTTATATTTTCAATAACCTATTCAATATTATGAAGACCTCTCAACCAATTTGTGAAGCTTCAAAAGACCTTCAAATCAGTGTAACATCCCCAATTCATTATGTGTACTCATTATAGATTCTTTGATGACACCAACAGTGTGGATTAAAGCTTGTTACAGGAAATTTCTTTTGGCTTACCTAAGTCCTCGTTATATTAATCTAACAATATAAAGTATAAACCCTAAAAATCAGAGATTTGAGAAAAAAACCCCAATATAGCCAAAGTAATTAAAAAGCTTGCTAATCACGAGGCATGATTCATTACTCAATTATTGAAAAGCTCTAGTCAACTCTGGAAGGTTCTGCTCCAATAAAAACCGTTCAACAAACAGGTAACTTTGGCAGTGATAAAAAAATTTCAGGAAACTAGTGTGGCACCTACTCTACCATGCAAATGCTTCTAATTTCATGTGAAATTGATATTGCACATGCAGGTGACTAGGCATGGCATAAGCACGTTGACACTAATTTTGTGATACTGGCTTATTACTGACTAGCTAGTTTATATATTCGTTCGTTCCTAAAGTTCTTTACTCAATTGGATTGGAGACGTTTAAATCATTGTGATTCATATAACACATGAAGAAATTAGAATATTATTAGCACTAATTATACTAAGGGAAGGAAGGGCTAACACCAAGGTTGTGTGGAGTGATCGAGAAGGGATTATAGAGTTTGGATAGTTATATTGTGAATTAAAGTAGTCACTACTATATACACTTTTGCATATAATTGTACATTTTTTGTGATGAATAAAAATGTAATATATATATATATATATATATATATGTATGTATATATATATATATATATGTGTGTGTGTGTGTGTGTGTGTGTGTGTGTGTGTGTGTGTGTGTGTGTGTGTAAAATTTTCCATACTTTAACAGAAAATTAATTTGTTTTAATGAAGCATATTGACATATACATACCACCTATCCAACTACAGGAGTAAATTGGAAAATTGTATTTCCAATAAACTAATACTGGTATCTTATCACGTTGTAAAACCTCGAAAATAACTAGTTTATTTTATTAAATTTTATTAAATTAATTTAATTTGATATTATTTATAAATTATTTTTAATAAGATTTATTATTGTCTTTCTGTATTTCGTACAATATGGAATGTGTATGTATTTATAAGTTTTATTTATTATGACCTTTAATTATTTACATTTTCATTTTTACACACCTAATTATGTCTATATAAGCATATCATTCTCAACCAAGAAAATGGGAAAATAATATAAAATAATCACCTTTGTTGAATTTTTCAACATAGTCATTTGTTTTGAAGTTTATTAGAACTGACCATTGAGGTTTGTTGAATGTCGATATACTCATATGTCAACTATACTTTGAAGTGTATATTTTTTTTTATATTAAGTTATTATATTTTTAATTTGATTTATTGGTCATGGGTTACTATGTTGTCCCATGCACTATTATATGTAGGCGAATGTGTGTATGTGTGTTTTTTTTGTATGATATTATTAGAACAGACATGTTACTGTCGATTAGATTCTATCATATATATGTTTATACAGACATATTACCGTTGACTAAATTTCGATACATGTATATACTTAAAGTATGATACGGGCTTATTATCATCAATTAAAGTTTAATATATATATATATATATATATGTTTAAGTATGATACGGGTATATTTATGTCGACTAGATTCTACTATATGTATATGCTTATGATATATTATATATTATATTGAGCTGTTCGAACTACATGTAATATCATTGTGTGTTCTAACATAATATATACGCTTATATATATGTATGTATGTATGATTTTTTAAAATTCATTTCCGTAAAGTTTGTATGATAATAATTAAATTATTAACTTTATAAATTTTTAACATCGCATTTAGGTCAACCACTAGACCAAAAAAAATTGGGATGTTACACATGTACTGCTAGGTCTTTAAGCATTTGCTAGATGTAAGGTTAAAATTTTACAAAGGACTTGGATTCTTCCTATAAATCGACACCAGTCAAATATAAATTAGTGGGCATCACTTTTAATTATTTCTATAGGCTATATTTTTGCAATTGGAAGAGGAAGCCGTAGAAATCATATATGTCAATCGAACCACATTCAAATTGCCAAGGTTATATGATCTAATGCAGCTGTCAAAACTTTCATATTAAAGAGCTGTTTTCAAAGTTCTCCTCTGCCATGGCTTCTTGACGAAAAGAACTAGTGTCTAACAAATGCTTGACACTGACAAAAAGATTCATTTTTATCCATTTATATTAATTATTATTCAACTAATTGGTTTAAGCGAATTATACAAAATTAAAATTTGACAGTTCACCCACCTCTAATTTAATTATGTGGATGTTCTTCAATAGCTTGTTTGCTTTAATTGGAATCTTTGAATATACTATATCGCATGCATGAATCATCTTTGATGCACTGTTGGGACTATATATAATTAAAGTGGTGATTAGGTTGCGTTTTTATTTAATTTGTGGTAATTCAATCATCAGATTATAGTTCATGATAAGTGCATACGTACTCACAGATCAGTATGCTCTCTTTTGTTCTTGATCATGGTCAGCATGAGCTGATATATCATATCATGATATAAGAACTCAATTAGACGATGCATATCAATTCTTTGGAAATAGGAAATCAGTGACGATAAATCCGTCGTTAATGTGAAAGAAGTTCGAAGAAAATTTGTGGGTTACTGCCTCTTGTTAAAAATTTAGAGCTTTAGTAGCAAATTTGCCATCACTGTATTTTAGTTCGGTAAAATATTAAATTATTGAAAATTACAAAATAATTTATTATTGCTCCATGCTTGAGGAAGATCTAGAAAATAATAATATATTAAGCATAAACAAATTAAAAATCTTCGTTTTAGATCTGGGACCTTTTCTTCCTAAGTGGCCATGGAAATTAGGTTGACTGATCATTCGTTCGCCATGGCTCTACATATGTGAACTGTATTAGTTTGTTGTCTAGCACTGTACAGCATTCGGCATTACTCAATTTGGATGACATATCTGCATCTAAGATTATATTTATATGTGCTGCTTGTAATACAAACCTGCCATCAAGCTAAAACTGTAAACCGCATGCATTGATTAATAGAAAACTTGGGCGAAATTTACAATGGACTAGAATACTAAGAGAAGAGATTCACGGATCAAATAAAAAGATTCTTCGAAGTCATGCAGCTTTCTGAGCATTTTTTGGCTGTACTGAAAATGTTACTACCAGACTGTAATCACATGTTCCTCTTCTTTCTTTTATTCGTCCCTGCTGGCAAGCAAGCATCTAAAACTTTTGAAAAAAAAGAAGAATATCTGAATATCAAATGTGGCCAACATGCATGGTAATGCTGGAAGCTTTTTTTCAAGTCATATTTTTCCGTCCAACGTCGACCTGTCCTTCATATAATTCATACATAAAAGGAATGAAACATGCGGTTAATTTCATTAGTTGGGTATGAGCTTAAATGGAGGTTTTCCATGCACAGGTGGAGGATCATAGGACTCGTAATCTGCTCTCGTGTTAGCTTCAAGAGCTCTTTCGGTTGGCCTATTCACGTTTTGCAAATCTTTATGCAAAGCATCCTATTGATCAGAGTCAACAAAGAAATGCACTAACTCTTTGCATGAAATATAAAAATGCTGAGAATGATTAATATATCATTATATATAAACACATTAAATTATATGCATGCACTCACATTTGTTTCATCAATGAATCTCCATGATCTGCTTCCTGCAAGATTGTAAAAAGCTCGAGATGAACATAATTTAAAGCTATACATATTAGAGGCCGGTTTGTTGTGAACGAAACTAAAACATTAAATATGGCTGTTAAATTTTTTTCTTATATTTCTCTCTGTTTTTTTTTCTTGTTTAGCTTAAAAAGTTAAAAAATGAATTGGGTATTTCTAGTAATAACTAATAGATACAATACATAATGATACAAATAATTCACAAGAAAAAAAATCTAATTTAATTTACATAGATTATTTAGTAAGTTACATAATGAGCTAGCTGATATATCGTTTAAGCCGGTCATCAAATCTACGTATAAAGAAGAAAAAGACTGCAAATATAGGTTTTAATTAAAAGTTGCAGAGACCTGTACCTGCACATGAAGTTGTGAAGAGAAGAGAAGTTGAAAGGAGGATAAACAGAATCATTTTTTGAAGATCCATTGATCCAAAGGCCGAAGGCTGATCCCAAGTATAAGACTACACCAACTCTCGGCTCCTTTTCTTGTCTTAATAATAAGATGATCAACCACACAATTTTCTCTGTGCACTATATATATATATATATACACACACACATAAGGATTAATCATATATATTAAGGTCCTGCATCTTTATGTTGAATGAATAAATTTCTTTTTAATTAATTAACTATCTTTAATTTAGTTAGGTGAGTATACTTATTTAACTAGTTGATTGAAAGTTGACCATAGACCAGCACAATTCCTTTGTTGCTAGATGTATGACAGATGTTGAACGTAACTTAGCATTTTTCATTATTACAAATTTAATATTTTTTAAATTTTGTATGACAACAAAACTAGATTATAAATATAGAAGTTTGAAGTCATGAAATGGGACCTAGAATATCAAATTTGTCATGACTTGTATATTTATAGGGGAACAATTCACATTCATCTCCTCATCATCACAAGCTATGATAATGAAAACAATTTGGCAACTAACAAACATCATACCAGCATAGAATTAAAGTAGTACTCATGTCTCACAATTTTGTCAACAAGAATGATTGTGCGCTTTACAATATGTATATATATATATATATATACAATATGTA
>JAVDBV010000804.1:0-14039 GCA_032619315.1 Piper longum
TATATATATATCCAACTTGTGTAATAGGCATTTTGAAATATTATTGCTCGAGGAACATTGCTTGTAATGCGTAACTGACCAGGAAATACCAATTTGTCAAATGGAACCATACCATTCAAATTCATTTTATAATTTGGAATGTTTTTTTTTTTTTTTTGTTTATTTGAAATAAAACATATTGTCTATGCATCGGCATGTGATAAGAAGAATAATAGCAATTTTGCATGTCTTGTCTATTTGGTTAATTGTTTCCAGTACAGTGAACATGATGTAATTGATATGAGCGAGGTAATTTTTGAACTTATAAACATTGGCCTAGCTAAAGGTGTTTGGTTAGTGTAGGCCCGTTATGGTCAACGATATTGATATAGAATTTATGAGATACATTCTTATCCTGGGAAAGGATTGAACGTAAATGTATCTTTCTAAAGAAATTCAATGTCAATTGTTTTGCATATAATTTTGGGTAGGTATTCAATTTTTTTGTTTTTTGTTTATTAATGGACATGTTTTTTAGAATTATGAAATTTTATTTCCGATGCAAAAAAAAATGATTATATATATTATCATTTTTTCCTAAGATTATAATTTATTATAATTACTTCTATTCATTTTATTACATTACATGCATCGAAGCTGCTTGTATCAATCACTTCATGCCTGTTTTTAGCCCTCTTCATACCAAAACATCAGACATTATTATCAATTATTCTGAAGCCCTCTCCTGTATCAATTATTTTTAGCCCTCTCTTGTATCAATTATTTTTGGTTCATCCAGCTCGGATGTGCTTAAAAATTTTTATATTATCGTATTCACTTGGTATACCAAGATAATACCATATAAATGGGACTTGGATGTACTGTTCTAGACAATGCCCCCAAATCGATCTCTCTCGTAGAGCTCTGAATGCGTCGCCTCGTTGAGTTTCGAAATTCTCTGAAGCTATGGCAGGACAGGGGAGTTGGAGCAGACCACGACCTGTAAATAATAAAACTCCTAAAGCAGGGAAAGCTGCCCCAACCTGTCCCTTGTATTTATTGTAATAATCTCCACTCACCAATATAAAATCACCCATACAAGTTATATAACCATACTTTCACATTGCAACTACCTGTTAATATATGCATTTATTTATCAACATCAACGCGACAGCATGATCCTTTAATTTTCCGGTTGAATTGCTATATTTTTATCAAGCGTGCAAATTCACTTCACCTTTCCATACCATTAAAATCTTTCCTGGTATGAACGAACGATGATCTAAAACATATACTATGATCGTATGATGAGATCAGAATTTTTGTAAGAAAAGTTCTCTCACCATGGACAAGACCCGGCAGAGAGGCAAGTCAATCACAACAGCAAAACCTCTCATGCTCTCCCACTTTTATAACCCATCCTCAAAATAAGTTCAATTTTTATAAAAACCCACCATATCTGTAATCTGCTCACCAAATTTCAAGATATCCGAGCTACCCAGATCACAATTTCTTCATATTCCTCACAACTTTTAATTCATAACATTAGTTCATCTTGGGTCTTTGCTAATTCATCAATTTCACAAGTTTAAGATGGATAAGCTTTTGAACAAAGCAATCCTTGCATGGTTGACGTCTTCTCTCTTTTTCTCCACCAATGCTCAGACTTGCACCACCCAATCCTTCACCAACCGGCTCTTTGCCGACTGCAACGACCTCCCACACCTCAACTCGCATTTGCACTGGACCTACTCGCCAGAGAATGGAACCATCTCCATTGCCTACCGAGCTCCGCTCTCGTCGCTGGGGTGGATAGCCTAGGCCATCAACAATGACCGCACTGGCATGATCGGATCCCAGGCGGTCGTGGCCCTCCGCCTGCCCAACGGCTATGCAGCCGCCCACACCACCCAGCTGTCCAACTACCAGCCCACCTTGAAGCCCATGGAGCTGAGCTTCGCCGTCACCGGAATCGAGGTGGAGGCGGGCGCCTCCATACAACCATCTTTGCCATGGTGCAACTACCCGGCAATAGGACGTCCATCAACCATGTTTGGCAGCAAGGTCCCCTCTCTAGTTCTAATTCTCTAGTCGGCCACCCTCTATCCTCCGCTAACCGGCAGTCAACGGGTACTCTTGATCTCTTGTCCGGCCACACCACAGCCAGAGGCAGCCCCGGCGGCAACTCTCGTACCCGCTGGCAGAATGTATGTAATTATCTGTGTCATTATTCTTGCTTGTAATTAGGTTCATAGGTTTTTACATGGTATTTCAAGTAGGTTATAAAAAAATATAAAAAATCAAATTAAATTATCATTTAATTTTCAATTTAAATAGATGGTATAAATCCTAATTTTTATAATATTTATTTATTTTTAATCATGTTTTATTTTGAGGTAAACAAATTCGGTTTATGGATAGTAACAGAGTAGCTGTTGAAAATATCTTAGTGAATAAGATGATAAATTTTTTTTCCTTATTCTTTGCTTTGTATTTAAATAGATGATATGAAAATTGTATTCAACTAATATTTGGAAAGGCATTGACATTAATCTCAATTTTTTTCCATAAACATTTGTTGCCTATATGTGATTTTACATGGAATATTATGTATTGATTTAAATGTCGAAGCAATCAATTTGCTGCATAAAATAATAAATAAATATGTGCATGGAGTGTTAAACGCAGTGAGTTGGGGAACCCTATTGCCGATGGGGGCAATAATCGCCAGATATATGAAGGTGGCAAAGGCCACGGATCCGGCATGTTTCTACCTCCATGTCGCCTGTCAGTCGTCGGCCTATGTCATCGGCATTGCCGGTTGGGGCCTCGGCTTGAAGCTCCATGCCGACTCAAAGGGTATTTACTCACGATATTCATCTGAACATTGGCATCTCGCTCTTTGTCCTTGCCACCCATCAGGTAAAATTATTTATAATATAAATCTTAGATAGTTTAATCACTTTCTTTAAAAGCTCAAACTATTCTAAAAGGTAAAACTATCATTGTAACAATTGTAACATAAACCTACTTTCTTTTAACAACTACTTATTCGACAACTCGCTGGCCATAAAAATATATTAGATGATTAACCTCTTGCAAGAATTAATTAAAGCTAAAGTTACATGTCACTATTTCGCCCCCCACATAATACTATATTGATTAATCAAATCATACTTCTAATCACCTAATTAAATATGATTCTTTGCTGTTGATGTTCGTTTAGAGTTTGACTTTGTCTTAATTATTTTATTTTTCACCTAACTTACAGATTATGATCCTTCTCTACCCACTCCAACCACCTAACCCATATGGCAACAAATTGTATGCATAAGAAACCCTAAATCAATATTCATAATCAAGTAATTAGAGAGACAATATATATCTATCATACAATTATCACATCCATGATTGATCTATATAATTCAACAATACATCTATTATTCTCTATTCATTGAAAAAATTATTACTATAGTGTCAGTTAATTTTAACAATTCGTTTATTAAAAATATTTTTGACCCTACCCTTCTGCAGAGAAAGTTAGCTCAAACTGGTACTTGCCCAATCACAGTGGGGGAGGATTTCCCCTGAACCCAACAATAAAAGACAATAAACCCAACTTTTGCTTTTATAAATTACAAATCACGAAAACTCTCTGCGATTTATTTCAAGACTTCAATTTTTTAACTATTTGAAATCAAGTGGATGAGGAAAACCTCTCGAAATTCTTCTTATGGTAAACGATACATTAGTGCTGGTATGATCGCATCCATAAACCATTTCCCCATCTCCTCATAACTAATATAATATTTGGCATGGTGCAGATGTTCGTCACACTAGCAAGGCCTGATAAGGATCACAAATACTGCATCTACTGGAACATCTACCACCATTCTATAGGCTATGCTGTGATAGTATTGAGAGTCTTCAATGTATACAAGGGGTTGGGCATACTCGACCCTGAGAAGAAATGGAGGCATGCTTACACCGGCATCATCATCACCCTTGGCGCCGTCACCCTCGTCCTCGAGGCCATCACCTGGCCAGTTGTTCTTCGCTGGCGGAGGACGAGCTCCGACAAACCCCACTTTGGAACCAATGGTGCAGTCAATGGCCATGCATAGAGGCCGTAGTACCAGGCCAGTGTTTTCTTTGTGTTGCAGCCAAAGTATGCATGGCATGTGGTCGTTTGTATACTTGCACTCTAGGGTCATGCTTAGTTTTATTACTATCAAACTTTGGTAGATGTCTTCCATCTTCAATCTTTTATAGGTGCTAGAGATCAGTTCTACATATATTGTATGCTTGGTTACCTTCATGCTATGCATGTATTCCATCTTTCATTTCTACACATTTAAATATAATTATCTGCTAATTTTATTTCTCCATATAAACCTGGTTTATATCTTTAATTGTACTCCACTAACAGGTTTATAAATTCGGTCTCAAGAACTCAGGACTAAATTGCAATCACATAAATCACATGGACAGTGCTCAAAGGATCATAAGCTTCAAACACTAGTAAAAGTTTTTGTACCTCACAAATCTCCTTTCCTGTGTACTCCGCAAGAATGTAGACTGAGCCTAAAAATATATTTCAATACCCTTCCAATTTTGCAGCTTCCTAAATTACAGGCAACATAAACACCGATTAAAAAAATAGCAAATTGTTATTATGTAACTCTGCACAAAATGATCCAAAATATAACAGCTGTAGATAAAAAATGATGACATTGAATATCAAATCAATGGATTGTGCTCACCTTTCAATTTACATATGCATCTTCCAAGCCAGCAGAAATGAAAAAGTGGCATGATTAAAAACTACTGCTCCCAGCATATATGTCAGACAACATCCTGTAGAACTTATTTGATCCACCACACCACTCCTCACCACCTTCAAAAAAGCCTAATCTGCTATCACCTTCAGGGCAAGAAGATGTTCTCCAATAAGTTTTCAAACGCGATGCAACAACTAACAGTTAGCACCTGTCTTTTTTCCGCCCTATTTAGCTTTAATTGATAAATATCAGCTCGACGACCAAAAGGCATCAGTACAGAACTTTTATATCACTACCCGATCTCAATTTCATCCTGAAGTAAGTATATGTATATATGGAGAGATCATAAAGTGCAATGGATCACATAAACTTCTGAAGATCAGAGATTGTAAGCAAACAACGGCAACTGCCAGCATCCCATAATGAGTAACCTTTTGACAAAAAACTACTCATTTAGCATGGTCAGAAACCAAATCTGGCTAATACATCACTAAGCTTCCGAATAACTTGTTCAGGGTTAGCATGTGAACCAGGAAGGTTGATTGCATGGTATTCTAATCCTCGCCAATGCAATATGAGAGCAAAATGCTATACATACTGCTAATTATCTCAAGAATTACTGCCTTGGGTGATGCGGCCAAAATATGAGTTAAGCCTGCACCATGAGCACCAATGATAACTGAAGCATCTTGAATGAGATGAATTTGCTCCTTCATCGGCGTATGACCGAACAAACCATTGACAAGATTTACTTGGTATTTCGTATGGCTAAAGACCCAATCTTTGAGTGCATCAAATACCTCCTGTTCGTTGCTCAGTCTTGACTCCACTTTACCACAATGGTGTGGGTGAGCCAAATAGTCTTCACGGAGAACAAATAATACATCAAGACCTAAAAATGGATCACTAACACGGTGTTCATCTAATGGGAGATCAAAAGCTGCTCTTAGCATTTCCCCAAACTCAGAAATCCTGACAGCTTTTCTCTCATCTAGTTTTTCTTTAAGTGCATGAGCTGATGTCCCATGACACTATAGTTTCAGTCAGACCCTTGAACAAAGCCGTTTCATATCCTAAAGGTGAGAGAACAGCATGCTGAAAGCAGATGGGACTGGTAAAGTTAACATATCTCCCACCGGAAAACAAGGCATTCTATGTCTGCTCCATTGGCGACTGGATCAAAACAAAAAAGCCAATATTTAGTAAGGAAAATAAAAAAGTAAGAACCATTTAGGGGAATACAAGTAAACTGCTAGGATAAGATAAAATTGCAACATACAGGAATCAACGATGAACATGTAAGAAAACTATCTCATCAACGGATAGAAAAATGCTGACAGACGAAACATGCATCTAACTCACACAGTACTTTTTGACATCCACAAAAGCATTTTATCCTATTCCATTATGCACACCCTTTTGAAGTTACCATCTGACTCTTGTCTGCCATAAGGATGAGGAGCAAAAAAATGATTGATTTGATTGTTGTGAATTAGCACTGAAGCGCTACTATTATTTTCTCACCTTCCTGTATAAGTCATTATCGTTCTTAACATTATAATTGGTAGCATCTCTGCTGTAATCAAATATAAAGTTTACAATTGAGATTCGCCATCTGCGAGTCAGTTTGCACAATAGAGAAACTACTTGATGTACTCTGATGAATTTAACTCTTACAAAAGAAAACGGTGATGGAACTCTTCATCTTTCATACCATTGTTTCCTAAGTGAAAGTAAAATTTCAAAGAGAAGAATCAACAATTTGGTACTGATAAGTTAGACGCAGAAAGACTCAACAAACCACTACCAGTTCGTACATCTGATCAGAAACAGAATAACTTAAACATTGAAACCGCCAAGGTACTTCAGTGCTCCAACCTCGCAGTGTCCACCGACGAAAATCAAGTGAGGTCGGGTAGGCAGACCAGTAACTCTGGAAGCAGCATACGCACTATACCAGGCTGTAACTGTGTGGAAAAAGTTCGCATAGTCAAAACGGGTAACCAAAACCACACTTCCATCAATCCACTTCAATAGAACTCATAAATTTCATCAATTTAGATCAACACCAACAATTCACAAAACGTTCAAAAAATAGAAATCGAGCATTGATGGCAAATGTCCACAACTTTGTCCACTAAAAACCAGTAGAACCGTCAAACCTGTTGGCATTGGAATTCGTCACCATCTTCCACGGCGAGATGAGACGCAACAAGCTCCCTCATCGTATGCCTCCCAAAGGCACCGCGGGGCAAATACCGATCGACGAACTCATCGCCAGCGACCCTCCGAGCACCACCACCCTTGCCGCCGACTGGATCTGCAAAGCCCCAGAATCAAAACTTGGGAGCTCGTCCTCCTCGGACCGGCCGATCACCTCCTCCAACCGCTCCCCGCCGTCCGACCTAGCAGATGGACCTCTGGAGCGTCTCACTGTGGAAGCACCGGAACCCACCGACGCCGGGTTGGAAGGGGAGGAGGTCATGGCGGCGGGTGAAGCCATTGCCGAAGTAGACCTCGCAGGAGCCGGGGTGGGGGGTCGGGAACGCGCCGCCATGGGAGGAAGGAAGGGAGGGGTGGCCATGGCTTTCCGGTGGTGCGGTGGTTGGGGAAGGGTCACCGGCGGGGTATGGGAGGAGGCGGTGGTGGAGGGAGAAGAAGACGACGAGGTTGGATACGAGGAAGAGGAGGACCCAAAACCAGAAGCGCCACCCGCTCCGCCGCCTCTTCAGGCTTTGTGCGGCGGCAATGGTCAGCGGTAGACGGGGAGGTCGCCGGAAAAGAATGTCGCTTTTGGGTTCGCCGGAAAAGAATGTCGCTTTTCGGTCCGGGCAAAAAACCCGGTAGCTTTTTTTGTTTTTGTATTCTTGTATGATGTATCGGATTGGTAAACGGTTTAATCACATTAAATAACATTATTATATTATATCAATTATTTCTCACAAAATAAAATAAAAAACATATGAACTACACACACTACGCTTCTAAACTGAAATTTTTTAATAAGTCCTATAAATAAATTTTATACATATTTAAATTAAAATAAGATGCATAAAAAAAAAAGTTAAATAGACTCATTTCCTACCCTAAATATTAATTAAGATCGTCCGATTGAAATCCATTGAGATATACTTTTCTTTTAAAAAAATTGACCGACAAAAGCGGCTGCCCCTGCTTGATTTAGATGGAGGCCATCTGTTTTGGTGCCTCTGCCTAATTTGACGGGGATAGTCAAATTCGGCTTGATTATATAGGTATAACACCCCAGTTTTGTTTTACTTGAGAATTAAATTAGAATTGTTACAGTTGAGTCGACTCATATTTAAATCAATTAATCTATAATACTCAAACAATAAAACTATTTGAAACAACTCTCTCAGTGTTTAATTATATATAAAATATGTATCAAATATTAATAAAAGCACGAAAAAAATAACGACGCACTGAACACAAGTGTGTGTAACATCTATTATCATTTCACTAAAGCCGACTTAATACACAAAAACAAAAGGCTTATATATATAATAAGAAAAATATTAGCAATAAATGTTTCTAATATAAAAAATAACTAGTATAAACTGGTACGTATAAATCTAATTTTCACGAGGAAGGAAAACCATATATAATCTCCATGAGAACTCTTAAAGGGCATCTACTGAGGATCCATCAAAGTGCTAACATCCCGAACTGAAACGGTGTCACGCCACTACCGGCGAATGCCACTATCGGCATTAACTAGTCTCACTCTCGAGAAAAACACATAACTTAAGCTCTTTTCATACTTCCATATAACGCTTGGCCAAGAGCACAATAATCGAGTACTCTCAAGTAATCACCTTCATTACCCTCTAATACCATAAGTTTAAACATTCGCTTTACATTACAGTACTCGTCTACTCTATGCTTCTCCGGGTGTGAGGACGCTCAAGACGTAGAGGAATTGAACAACCCTCTCACTAATCGAAAGCCCGTTGCGACCTGTATATGCACTCATTCACGACATATGCGAGGTCAAATTTATCAACTTTTAGCTCATTGAAAACTCGATAAAACTATATATAAGGCTGGGAAGGGAATCATATAAGTAAGTGCATAGGCAACGTGAGATGGAGCTACGTTCGAAAACAATACGTGGACCTCATCCTCAAGTGTTATTAATTACAAAAGTAAAATATGTCTAAATAACCTATGTTAAGTGGAGTTCGATAAAATAACCACTTAATATATCCTACAATGGGGAATCAAATACACGACAGACTAGAGCGATGAATTTAAGAAGAGTCTTAACAGACCTATAGTCCAAGTTTCAAGCGTGTTGGCACATCTACGGTCTGTTTGGACCTTAAAACCTACATTGTAACCCACTACTAAGCAAAAGGTTAATAATTCTATATGATGCATGGTTGTGGTATATACTTACAATAACATTGACTCAATCAAGAAAAAATGCGAAGGAAATAACTGAATAACGTCTTGCACACAAAATGAGAACAAATAAAAGAAAACTAAATAAAATAATAGGTTCTCTAATTAATATCAACAAAAAAATAAAAACTAGTAAATAACAAATTAAACTCTAATGAAGATAAATAAATAATAAATAAATAGACATTGAATAAGTAAATAAATAAACTCATGAATGTATAATTGAATAATAAATACGTAAAAATAAATAAAGCAATATCTATGAAGAACAATAATAATATAAATAATACAAAATAAATATGCGACTACACGTGAGTAATATTAACACATACACAAGCAAGTAAGTAAATAAATAATTCAATAAATAATTAATTACTTAAATAACTAATATTGATTAATCATGAATAATAACATTATAATTAACAACATATGAACATACAACTAAACATGAATAAATAAAAACCTAAACGAGTACATAAATAATAATTAATCAATTAATTTTAAATAATATAAACATGAATAAAAATAATATCAACAATTAAATACATTATCAATAATAATAATAATTATACAAGCATTCATCATAATCGAAAAATATATAAATAACTAGGAATAAATAATAATAAATAAATAAATCAAAAAATAAATATAAAATAAAGAAAAACACTCACAATAACAAAATATGTCAAATAATGTAAATATGCATCTAAACTAATGTAGGAAGTCTCGAATTATCAAAAGCAATAAAAAATTGGACAAAAGTGGTCCAAAAATTACTAAAAAAGGCAATTGAGTCAACTAGGCTGAACCGGACCAAGTCGAGCTGAGTTAACTCGGTCTGGGTTAATTAAAAGCTGGGTTGAGCTGGGCTCGGCAAATGCGCACTAGTAGGGGAAAAGCGATGCAACTAGGCAAATGCTAATAGGGCAAACATGCACCAAATGGGTCGTCGGTGCCCGTCAGTGTAAAATGCCGATAGCTACACAATGGAGGCTACCGCTGGTTGGGATCGATAGAGGGAGGATGAGACATGTGATGGTGGTGGCAACTGATGAAGTTCAGTAGGTGACTGGTTGGAAAGTGATTAGGAAGGGGTTGGAATGTGATTAGGAAGGGACGAAATCGCCTCTGGGGCGACGTCATTGGTAACAATCGCGACCACGGTGGGGGTCGAGGGTGGTCTCAAAAGTTTGGCCTCAGTGAGGTGAAGCCATATGGGGTGATGGTCAGCGTTGTTCGACCAATGACTGACCGGAAAAAGACTGAAAAGTGACGAAAATGCCCCCATGGAAGTGCGAGTAGCCGGCGGCGATTGTGGCCAAGGTGAAGGTCAGGGTTAATCTCAAATGGAAGATCTAAATGAGAGGAAACTGTTGGGCTGGTCAGCCTTGCTAGGGAAGACTCACCGGCAATGAAAAATAGCCTAAAAGGCGACAGCCGTGGTGGAAACCATGCGAACAAATGTCACCGCCGGTGGCAATTGCGGCAATGCTGGTGGGGGTGACATATATTGATCGATAGCTGATAGCGAGATAGTCATGACCGTACCGGTCCAATGGTTGGAGGAGGGCCAAAGACTTGTCGACGACGGCCCAAAATTGCGGCGACGCTATGGAGAAAAATCAGAAATAGTGGGAGAAATTCCTAAAAGCTATGGTTGATATGGATGGCTCTGATCTTTCCATGTGGCACGATCTAAATGCCCGGAAACTCGTGGGCCTAGTGGGGTATATATATATATATATATATATGAATGGAAATCTCAAATCGACACCGACAAAAGTCAAAACTAACTCGATGAGTAAAAGTGAATCTATGGATGGAAATTAAGACAAGAAAGCCAAATGGGCCTCAAAACCTTGATCTTAATTTGATGAAGGTCTAAGACTCAAATCAACCTAGGCCACAGGGGCAATTGAATAGTGTGAAATCTCTATGATGCATGCAAATGAGGTACTCTGAGAAAGCCTAAATGGATACTAAACGTCGCAAATGCCTATATCTAGCCCTAAAACCCTACACAACTAAAAATCTGTATACCTTATGTATACATTGATAACTCATGCTCTACTGTAACATAAATGAAGCTATTATTTGTTAACGAGCATACTCAGCCTCCATAATATGCTCATACGGACATCTGGGCCTCATACTCTTGGTCTGGAAGTTGAATTGACTCGAATCAACTCAAGACTGGCCTGAACCGAGCAAAGCAACAAGTGGGTAAAACCCTAACCTGAAGCTAGGGTTTTCCAAAAGGGGTCATCTAAATCTGATTGCCCTCAATTGAACTTTTGACCAAATCAGGTCGAGACGATTCAATTCGGTTATCGATGACTACTTCTGCCAATCTTTTTATTTTCCAAATGGCAGATCTGAATTGTCCTTGTAATTGGACAACCATATTGATGCTGGATGTGAAAATTTTTTCCTTTCCCCCAAGTGTAGATAATCTTTTCTCATATATAAGTAAATGGTTGATACAACTTTATCCCTTTTTAACGTCGAAATGACACACTTTACAATTTTTTGGAAATATATCTAGTTTAAAAGTATTTGAAATTAATTTTTATTATAATTATATTAATAATTAAGATGAAGGAGTTAAAAACATTAGATTGATTTAAAAAAATATTAGTATGTTAATTATTAATGTAAAACCCACGACCCGACTCACAGTTTTATAGTCGAAACTGGTCGGTTCAACTGCTATTTTTAGTCAAGTCAGTTTCAAAATACGCATGCGAAGTCGAGGCCAATTGTGTGTTATGAGTCATGAGGGTCATGTGTACCCAATTATATGATGATAACATTAATAATGCAACATCAAAATGAGTTATCAAAGTATATGAGGGTTCGCCCAGTTTTTTTTAAAATTTTTAGTAGACTGTAGAATTAGAATTAGGTTGTTTATATTGTTACGAAGCATTAGTTATCCTTTTTTGGTGGGTTATTATACTTTAGAACTTGTAACATCCCAATTTTTTTTTGGTTTGAGAGCAAACCGAAATGCAGTGTTAAAATTCGTAAAAAGAAAATTATTAATTTAACTACTATCAGATAACCTTACAGAAGTAGATTGCAAAAGCACAGGTTAGAACCACTCAACGGCCAACTAAAATTATACATACATATATAATCACATATATTGTGCCACAACACACAATAATACCACATGTAGCTGGACAACTCAACTGAGCATACAACGCATTATAAACATATATATGTACAAGAATATAGTCGACAGTAATATGCTTACATCATACATAACCATACACATGTATCGAAATCTAGTTGATAGTAACATGCTCGCATTATACTTAATGACTTATTAAACCTTATCATAAATAGAATAAAATAAAATCATAATCTATATGTGATAGTGATGTGAAAATTAGGAATTAGGCCATAAGAAGAGGAAAAGGAAATAAAGACACAATGAGTTCTCTCCTATATCGTACACTTAACCTTAACCTTTTTTATAGAGAGCTAAAGGCAAAGGGGTGATGTAGTTTTCCCCGGTTCTCGTAATTCTTTTTCTAAAGACCCTTGTTTATAACCAAGGAGATTAACTTTGAAATATGAAAATGTAACTAATAAAAAAATATGAAAAGATAGTTAATAAAATGCAATAAATAAATTTTATTGAAAATAATCCATAAATATTATTAAATTAATTTAATTTAATAATATTTAAGATTTGTTCTGAGATAAAATAACCTAGTTATTTTTTGGGTTTTACAATGTTATTTGACTTAAGCTGACATATTTTATTTTATGGTATTTTATTATATTTTATTTTATTTAGGATTTATTTATTATTGACTCGAGTCAGAAATAAATCAAATTTTTATTACCAAACTACCCTTATGCATGTTTTCCTTCCCCGCATCACCTCCTCCACCCAACACATCCCCCCTTTTTTCTATTCACTTGTTTTCTCCCCGACAATTGACCACAACACCTCGCCCCTCCCTTTTTGATGACGTCACCAAAGCCGGCAACCCAACCATCAGTAGCATAGTTGCCGGCCGACTGTGCCGCAGTCGCCCTTGGGGTAGGCACATACGTCCACATTACCGAGTCCGATCAAAGTTCGAAGCATGTCTGACAGAATTTGACCGATCAAATTTGACTGAATTAAAACAAACCAAACATGGACATTTTTTTATCCGACTGAATGATCGACTAAGTGTCCATTATTTTATATCAACAACATAATGCCTTCAACATTTGTAAGGCTAATATTATATTTTATGAAAATTTCAAAACATAATATACAATAAAATTAATTAAGTTTATACAAAAAATTGGAGAGAAGGGCTTTTGAACATTTCTGTCGCGTCTTAAACTGTATAACCCAACGAGTTTTATTAACTCAAATGGGTTTGATTTTGAACCTCCTGGAACTAGAATAATCACAAGTCCAGTCTCTATTAACTAAGACTTGAGAGAAAGTTGGCGACAAATCTGCTCCCCTCACCTTATCATCACAATCGACTGAGTAGCCGGTGGTTGAACAGCCACCACCGACCATGGCACTACTTACACCAGCTGTATCATCTCCGATCATCCTCTGCCCCGCCCTCTCCCGCACCCTCCTTTTCTCCACACACACCAGCCACCCTCACTCACACTCTCCCGCTGCCCCCATATCCCTCAACCTCTTTGCCTCCCTCTCCCCTCCCTCATCTCTCGCCCCTCCCAAGCCCAATCCCCTCTCTGACTCCACCTGCACCATCACCACCATCGTTGGTGCCGCCTTAACCCTCTCCAAGCTCTTTGCCCACGCCCTTCGGTCCCTCTATGCCTGCCTCATCACCTCTGGCGTCCTCCCCTCCCCAGACCAATTCC
>JAVDBV010000805.1:0-10297 GCA_032619315.1 Piper longum
AGTAACTTGGACTTGAATTAAGTTGTATTGAACTTGAGTTGTATTTGCACCAAAGCTTTGATGTCCTTGTAACTCTTCACTAGCTGAATTCACTAAGCCTTGTAAATGATGAATTAAGGCTTGTTGAAGCTTCTTAGATTTAGACCTTGTTATAGGTCCTTGAGGCATGCTAATCGGACTAGAAACTTCTTCCACTTGATCCTTGCCTTCTTTATCATGCTCATCTTCATGGCGTGTAGGCTGCTCCATAACAATCTTACATGGCATGGTTGTCCCATGTATGCTTGTGGGCTGTCGCTAAATTAACTCACCTACTTCCATACCACGTGGCTGTCGTTAATTTACCTACTTCCATACGATGTGGTTGTCGCTAATTTCCTTACTCTCTCACCAACCCGCAAGGGGAAAAAAAAAACGAACGCGGAAACTACATACATATAGGCCTTGGTAGCATAAAATAGGCCCAAAGGCATCGTGAGCTAGATCTGAATTTCGAAAACATAATCGAGGGAGCTCATCCTCAAGGGTTTCCTGTTCTAAACAAAACACGATGGAATAGCGTAAAACCAGAGACGAGTCCTAAATGGACCTGGTAGAAGCTTGAAGCGTGGTTGCCCGCCTAGGTGGCAAGCTCCTACTCGGTACCTACACCTAAAAACTAAATACTAACGCCCGTTCATGATGCATTTACATATCCACCATGCATCAATTAACACACATCAACCATGCATCAATCAACACATCAATAATAATCAATATCGTTTTCCTACTCTACGTTGCATTAGATTAATATACTTATTTAGTCAGCCTAATTAATCACTTAGCATTTATGTTAATATCACATAGTCACATACATCTATCTTTTTATTAACATAAAAATACATAGCACACCCATCACTCAATCATAGCATCCAAACAAGTTGTGCTAATAATCATTAATTTTAAATAATTAAATCAAAATAAATTATACCTCTCACATCGTCAGCAATCGACGACGACTAGACAAAATCAAGTTCGACTGGACAAAATCGGTGGAAGACCAGGCAAATCCAGTTTTTCGGCACGCTCAGTGGTTTTTTGGTGGGTCCCGGCAGTTTTTCGACAACTACAAGCAATTTTCTGCCTACTCTGAGCGGTCTTTTGATGTCTTGGTGAGCTCAACCTAATGGTGGTGACGACGAGGGCGATCGCGGCAGCGATGATCACCAACTACGGCGTTGAGTTCGGTCAAGGCGGTCGGTCGCTTGATCGAACTCACGGTTGGCCTCGACGGTGGCACTGGGTAGAGGGAAAATGTCAGGGGGGTTGAGGGGTGGTCGTTGGCATCACTGCGGTGAAGGCGCGGCTCAGACAGTGATGAATCGACTCCGGGAACGTCACGGTTCATGGGGCGATTCCGGCGTCGTGGCGGCGAGTTGGTGGCCGGTGTTGGCCGGCAATGGCTGCGGCGATAATGGACAGAGGTGGCAAGGGTTTGGGAAGGGAAAGTGTCGCGGAAGGAGGTGATATACCTCGGTGGAAAACTTGTAAATAAGTATTGACTTGATTCCTACTTGTAACGACTCGCCATTTTTCACAATAGTGTGGGCCTACTTGGCCGGGTGTCACTAAAAATATAATTTCTCTTAAAGAAAATAAGTCTAACTCATTAAAATAAATTAAGTTGCTGACAAGACATAAAAGAGTTGTGCCAGTCTTAGACCGTTTCCCACAGCCACATTTATAACACAAGAAAATAAAAAAAGGAAATCCGCTCATTATCCTTTCGCCACCTGAGTTGGAAGAAGAACCACCTAGTCTTCCTTTATGCTGTCGTTCCCAAGCTGTTAACCTGCGGAGGCAATTCCGCGTTAGTGGTTAAAACACTAAGGCCGTATAATTAAATAAAACAAGTCAATAAAGTCCCTATTACTATCTATATTCCTAGCTATTAGGTCTATTCAAACATGTCCATTACTAGCTGATGGTTCATGCCACCATGTCCGTTGGTCGACTTATGGATCCAGCCACCGTGTCTATTCATGGCTGATGGGTCCTGCCACCATGTCTGGCTGTTAACCGTTGGTTCCTGCCACCGTGTCTATTTATTGACTAATGGATCGAGCCACTGTGTCTATTATCGGCTAATGAGTCCTGCCACCATGTCCGGTTGTTGACCGATGGATCCTGCCACCGTGTCCGTTTATTGACCGATGGATCCAGCCACTGTGTCTATTATCGGCTGATGGGTCTTGCCACCATGTCCAATTGTTGACCGATGGATCCTGCCACCGTGTCCGTTTGTTGTCCAATGGATCCAGCCACTGTGTCTATTATCGGTTGATGGGTCCTGCCACCATGTCCGGTTGTTGACCGATGGATCCTACCACCTTGTCTGTTTGTTGACCGACGGATGCAGCCACCGTGTCTTTTATCGACTGATGGGTCCTGCCACCATGTCCGGTTGTCGACCGATGGATACTGCCACCGTGTCTGTTTGTTCGTCCATGGATCTAGCCATTGTGTCTATTATCTGCTGATGGGTCCTGCCACCATGTTTGGTTGTTGACTGATGTTACCTACCACCGTGTCTGTTTGTTAACCGATGGAGCTAGCCATCGTGTCTATTATTTATTTGAAAGGGTGCGGTCCGTGTTGGACTGAGTCAATTCTTTGACCCCAGTTGCACTCGATGCTTGGTGGTTGAATCTAGGCTCAGGCCGACCAGACTGCCCACAAGGAAAAATACAACATTTTAAATAATTATACGAACTTGGTTAGCTTGTATGTAATCCCGCAACTGCGACTACTATCCTAATCTGAACGAGAACATAAAATTATACATAAGTATAATTTTATTCACATAACAATGCATGCAACTAAACGATTAATGTCTCTAGCTTTATATCAATTTGACAATTTAAAAAATATTATAATAATTAAAAAATTAACTAAAATAATAATTAAAGAGATTTATCATAACATCTAATTATGTTAAACTCTATGCATATGCTTTTAAACTAATGTAAAAGCTTTCGAATTACCAAAAATGGTCGAGAAACGGGCAAATACGAGCTGAACCAACCCGAACCAAGTTGAACGAAACAAACCCGAATGGTCTGAACCAACCCGGCTGGAATATGGGTTGGGTTGGCTGGGAGACCTGAACTGGACATGGTCTAGCAGCTAGCGGACTCAGACTAGCCAGGTGGACGCGGATATGAACGGGCGGATAAAAACGGGCAGACGGATCCAAATACCAAACGCGAGTAAACGGGTCAAGCAGAGCGCCACCGCTTCCCGTCATCGGAAAGCGTCAACGGCGGAGCGGCTGGTGGCGCCGTTAGTTGCAATCGAAAGAGGACGTGATGGCGGAGGTGTTGGGGGTGACGACCGGCAGAGTCCGGCCACGGACTGCCTAGAAATCGGTCGAAATAGTGAGTTGTCGCTGTGGTCGGTAGCGGCATTGACAGCGGCGATCACTGCCACGGTGACGGTCATGAGTAGTCTCAAAATGTAGATATAGATGAGTATAAGCCATTAGGGTGGTCAAACCGGCCGGTGGTGGCTCGCCGGCACCGAAAAACGACCCAAACAGTGGCGGCGGCGGCGTAAACCAGCACCAAAAACTCCACCGTAGGCAGCGACTGCTGTGGCGATGGTAGTCGTGGGAGTTACAACTAGAAAGCTGGCTACGAGGTGGTCATGGGGGTATCAGTCTGGTGGTCGGGGATGAGACAGAGACTTGCCGGCGGTGAGTCGAAGTGGCAACATCGTTAACACAAATCATGGATGACGCGAGCAAGAAGGAAGATACCCAAGTGAAGAAGAAGCCGGTTTTGGAAGAGGAAGAAGAAAATGAGAATGACGCCCCCTCTCTATTTATATATAAAAAGTAACGGCTAGGGTTTTGTGAAAATACCCCAACGCCGATATGTCGTTTAACCAGGTAACCGGCTAAAGATTAAAATATAATATTTAACCAGGTAGAGTTAACGGGTAGCGGTTAAATAATTTAAATGGAAATATTAAATTTTTTTCAACGTCCGATCCTATCACGTCGACTATTTATTTATTATTATTATAATTTTATTTTATTTTATTTTATTTTTCTGGTCTTCACACTAGTAGAATCAAAATAATAACTAACTTGTAATAATTCCTAAAATAATCTAGAAAAATCAAGGAAAATCCCATAAAACAAAACAAATACCACAACATCCAAATGACATGCTCTATAAATAATAACCCACCCTAACTACCCAATAACGTTCCTAATGCGTTAATCGGCCTAAAACTATTTTTACGATCAAATTTATAAAAAGAGAAAAAATACTGCATACTTTCATGTATTCTAATAACTCATTTCTCATTATCTTTTTTACGTTATCATCATACATTCAAATATACATCACCATCATCGCTCATAACTCATGCTGGACTTGACTCAGCGTGCGGTCTATGAATCGACCCAACTCGAACCGATGGTTGAACCGATTGGTTTGCTATAGTAAACCTCTAACTCGAGTCACGGGTTTTACAACCTTCCCTCCTTATAACAATTTCATCCTCAAAATTTTAGATTAAGGAGGCTTCACTCTAGTTGGTGCCTACTAAATCTGAAAGCTGAAGTGAGATGTGTGCATACCTGTGTAATCTCAGAATGAACTGAGACCCTGTAATCTCAGAATGACCTGAGAGCTGTAATCTCAGAATGACCTGAGAGCCTGTAAAACTACATTGAGCTTGATCCCGACTTGGGTATGTAGGCCAATCAAGATTGTTTGATTTCAGCTCATCGAAGGAGGAATAAAAAGTACGGTTGGCGGTTCTTTTACAAACTTAGATTTGGTGAAGGGATAATGAGTGGACTTCCTTTTTATTCTCTTGTGTTATAAATGTGGTTATAGGAAACGGTCCAAGACTGTGGGACCATTATTTAAATGATTTGGACTTATTTACTTTAATAGAAATTATGTAGCATTTAAGTTACACCTGGTCCAGTTAGGGTGGGTCAATTAGTTATATTTTTTAGTAACACTTGGTTAGCTAAGCTCACAATATTGTGTAAAATGGCAGTTATAGGTGGTATCAGAGCCGGTTTCCCATTAGCTCACATCTTATGACTCAAGTACTTTGTTGAGAAGCCCAGTAATTATTTTTTCCCATTGTTGAATATTATTAATTAACAAATTCATTAGCTAATATACTTAAATCATCACTCAAAAAGAAAGCCCTAGAATTTGCCACTATGTCTCAGCAGGAGGATTCAATCCAAGAATATGCTAAGAAATTTTTATAGCTGGAGCGCTTTGCACCTTGGATTTTGGCAACTGATAAGGCTAGAGCTGATAAATTCTTTTGGGGTTGAAGTAAGAATTGAGGATCGGGTTGCGACGGCGCCAAGGGGCACTATAACCAAGGTGATCGATGCAGCCACTACTAATGAGTTGGTATTCACGCATGATCATGAACAAGAATAGAGGACGACTACCACACAAAACAAGAATGCCAACCATGTTAATAGCCCAAACGGGTCCGCAGAACACCAACAGCAGATGTACCAAGGGAACGTAAATGGGAACCTCTAAAGGAAGTTTGAGGAGGTTCTATATAAACGATGTAGAAATTGCAACGAGATGCATTCAGGACAATGCAACAAGCCACATCGGTGCTACAACTGCGGAAGGACGGGGCACATGCAGAAAGACTGTCATCAGCCTTGGAAGCAACAACAGGAGCAGCCTGAGTTCTCGAAGATATAATTTATCATGATTGTCATCTTGATGTTATAATATTTTAGGGACGTAATATTTCTAAGTCGGGGAGATTGTAAAGACCGAGGAATACCTAGCAAGAATTGTATGTCGATAATATTTTCAAGTGGCATGGGATTCCAAAGAATATAGTCTTCGATCGATATGCCCTATTCACCTCACATTTCTGGGAAGCCTTCCAAAAAGCCATGGGAACCCAAATCAAACTAAGTACAGCATATCATCCCCAAACTGATGGTCATATAGAGAGGACTATTCAAAACTTCAAAGATTTGTTGAGAGCTTGCAACCTTGACTGGGGAGGAGATTGGGAGAAACACTTAGCTTTGGTGGAATTCACCTACAATAACTCTTACCTAGCCAGTATAGGGATGGCACCAAATGAAGCCTTATATAGTAGGCCCTATAGGTCTCCATCACTCTAGTTGGAGTCTATTGAGGTGGTTATAGTCGAGCCAGAAATGGTGAGGGAAGCAACTGAAAAGGTGAAACACATTCAGCAAAGGATTTGGGCAGCACAGGATCAACAAAAGAATTATGCTGATACTTGAAGGAAGGACCTAGAGTTCCAAGTTGGGGAGTTTGTGTACCAAAAGACATCTCCTAGGAAGGGGGTGATCAGATTTAAAACATTAGGGAAGTTGAAACCAAGATTCATAGGACCGTTCCCAATCCTGGATCAAGGCGGAAATTGTGCATATAGATTAGCATTACCACCAAGCCCATTGGAATACATAATCTTTTTCATGTGTCAATGTTAAAGAAATATGTATGAGATGAGGATCATATAATCACAAATTTCAAAGACTTATAGCTATGATCAAATTTAAACTACGAGGAAAAGCCGGCTCGCATTATGGCAAGAGAAATTAAGACATTCAGGAACAAGGAAATTCCTTTGGTAAATGTATTGTAGACAAATCAGAGGTCAGAGGAAGCAACATGGGAGACTGAACAAGAGATGGTAAGGAAGTACCCTAGCCTATTTGTGGCATAAGATCCTTACGATTGTTGTAGCATGAACCGATACCGATGAATAATTAATCCTTATTTATAATATTTCGCGGATGAAATATTTCTAAGATGGGGAGAGTGTAAAGACCGTGAAAAAAAAATTTTATATATTTAACTTGGTCAGGGAAGGATCTAATGTTGGAAAATTATTATGATTAATTATATTATATTCTCTACCCGGTTAGTTCTACCAGATTAAATATTATATTTTTATTCTTTACCCGGTTACCCGGTTAAATGAAATACGGGTATTGGGGTATTTTTAACATACCCTAGCCGTCATTTCATTATGTAATTTGTGAGGGGGCGTCATCCTTATTTCATTCTCTCATCTTCTTCTCCTCTTCCAGAGCCGGCTTCTTCCCCACTTGGGTATCCTTCCTATTTCCCTCTTCTAAATTTTCATGCATTCCTATTTTACATTGATAATAAGTTTCATAATCATGAGAATTAAAGTTTTAGATCAATTAGAAAACCCAAACCTTTCCCCCCCATAAGGAGACAACAGTGGTGGAACGGAGGAAGTTCGAGTAGGGGAAGCTAGTGTGAAAAATCCACCGTGGGGATGGAGGCTCTACCTCGGCCTGGCTGTCGTGCCGGCCATCCTCATGTTCTTCTGAAGGGATAGTTATAGATGGTTGAGGTGAGGCGGAGGATAGAAAGCCACTGGCTGCTCTCCATCGAAAATCTTCAACAAGGGATCTATTACAACAAAATTTGCAAGCCCAAAAACTCAAGTCCCGCCGACAGCACAGACCACCATTGATGACCCGACATGGGACGATGACCCTATTTCCTTCTTCTTCTAGTTGCGGCCGATCTATTCTAGTCTCATCCCCACCTGAGGTAGCGAAATCTCTGAATTGCAGCAAGGTGCAAGAAAGTTGGGATCTTGATGCTTGTGTACAGGGATGTCATGTCCAGTTTTGTGCCAAGAAAGGGTGAATGGAGAAGGCGGTTGTTGGTGGTATCAAGAACTCGGGGTTTAGGCAGAATGACGGACAAGATCGGTTGCCTAGCTCAGTCAGCGTACATGAACGGGATGATGACTTCAGGCTACAATTATGGGCAAAACCCGATCGCAGCAGGTAAAGGCCCTGGTCGCGGTAGGATTTGGTACGGCAATGAGTCAACCGATGAAGGTGGTATGGCCGGCTCCGGCTTGCCGTTGATGTACAGTCTGTCAAAAAACACCCCAACTCACGGTAGGTGAGGAGAAGAGAAGAGCATGGGGAAGAAGAAGATGGCAGATCAGTAATTTATGCTTGACTCGATACGGCTCGAGTTAAAAACAATACTAACTCTTAATAAGTTTTTAAAAATAATTATTCTAATTGTTTAAAGGTTAAAGTGGCTAATCTAATAAATTATTGTACGAAATTGCTATAAGTAATAAAAATACGTAATGATAAAAAATCGATAATTAATCAGCTTACTACAATCGATTAAATTAAATCAGATAGTTACAACTAATTAATAAAATAAAGATTTTACCTTTTCCATATTAAATTAATATTAGGTAAATAAAGTGATTATTTTAATAATAAATTACTAACGTAGAAAATGGGTTAATCAACTATAATCGTGTAAAAATCACAAGCGTTGAACCTAAATAGCATAATGAAAATAAATAAAGTTCGAACCATTATTTAGTTAAACAATTTAAAATAATTGTATTAGTAATATCTTTGAATTAAGATTGTAACACCACGATTCGGCTCACCCGTGAACCGACCCGGAAATGCTACCGGCGACTGAATAGTACGATAATCTAGTAGATTCGGTTAAGCTGACCCGGATCTACTCTCGACGTCTTAAGATGAAGATACGATTCTCTATATGCACGGATGAATGCACATTAATCCTAACATGACACTACATGGATGACATACAACTAATCCACACACTAATGTAATTAAGATCAAAATCAATAAAATTTCTAAAATATAACGAACAGAGTTTCCCCTAAAAATGCAATTAGGGGCCACCCTGTCGAACATACATATGCAAGTATATTTAATCATATATCAAACAATTTCATTCATTCAAAATATAACATGCTGTAAACTCAGTCTCAACCCATCACACTTTCACAGCACAATCTATTTATGTTCACATCATCTCATCATGTCTTAACGCATAATCACGTTTCATCATCACGTCCTTTCATTTCATCACATCAGTTTCAATATAATAAAATCATAACCGAAATATTAAACACAGTTTCTGTGTGTGCAAAAGACCTCATTGCTCCTCCGTATAGCTAGCACAGCCATCTCGTACTCATTACTTACATATAGTACAAAACCGTCATTAACGAGCGTTACCGGCCCGGAAAATAACTAATGTCAAACTGGCACAGAAGAGCTAACCCTCTTGTTAAATAAAAACCATATACTTCCTCAACAACTCTCACAAGGGCACTAACGGGAGCCGTCGCCCTCGAGTGGCACCGTCCCCCATCGACCTCATTCTATTATCTTAGTCATCTCATCTATTGTGTCTTGCATCAAATCTCATTCTCACGTTTTGCATCAAATATCATTCTCGTTCATCTCAGCCCTCTACGTCCTCCATATTACTCCTGGCCTTGAGCCGAAGGCCGAGTACTCTCAGGCAATCACCTTCAGTACCCTTTAAACCACAAGTCCGGACATGCGCTGTACTAAACAGTACCCGTAAACCTCCACATTCTCCGTGTTTGACGAACTCAAACACGGAGTTAGCAGGATCCCTCAGGATGAAGTGGGATGGTCACAGTAGAAAGACTATTCAGCCAACGTAAAAACGTACGTATGGCCTATAGCCAAGGTATACAAGTTAGACGATTAGCAGACAGTGTTAGTGAGTCTCTATGGTGATCAGATTGTGCAGTAAGCATAATAGCATATATGTGATCCACAACCAGGGTCCACAGATCACATGATTAGAAAATGATCAGATACGCAGTTTAACTCATTTAGAGTTTGGCATAGCCAGAGAGAGAGATAATTGACTCGTATTAGAATTTTAGCATAGATGATGGGTTTAGCGAGGGAGTGCCCTTGAGGAGATAGTATTTTCCTTGTGCTTCGCCAACACAATTAGGTTCTTACCCTCAGACATAAGATTTAGCATTTACCCGAGTATAGGAGGTACCTTCATGGTACTATTTATGTGAGATCCCTCAATTTAGTCCCACATCTAATACCTACCGGGCCCATTACGTTGCACTTTGAGTTGGGTCATTACAAATGGTATCAGAGCCAACCTGGTTCCGTATTAGATAGTGGGCTGGACTAGGGACGTTGGCTAGGCTACCGGTCACGAACCAAAAGGTCGTGGGCTGGGCCTAGTAACGGGCCAAGTGCAGGGACGTTGGCTAGGCTGTCGGTCATGGACTAAAAGGTTGTGGGCTGGGGCTAGTAACAGGCCAAGTGTAGGAATTTCGGGGACGAAATTTCCTAAGGTGGGTGGATTGTGAGATCCCTCAATTTAGTCCCACATCTAATACCTACCGGGCTAAGATCCTGTTTATAAGTGGGAAT
>JAVDBV010000811.1:0-14905 GCA_032619315.1 Piper longum
GTTTATTTCCAGCCGTTAGATTGAATCTAATGGCTAGAAACCAAACCCTTTTATATATATTATTAAATTATATTATCAAGCCCAATTTAACTCAAATTATAAGTAGTCAAAGTTAAGTTATAATTGAGTCAATTCAATTATTTAAATTCAACTCGTGAGATTTAAATTTGAGTTTGATTATTTAAATATTAAATTTCAAATTAAATCGAATTAAATTAAATATTAAATACTCAACTCGTTTAATTAACAACTTTATATTTTATAAGAAGACACATAATACTATTTACAAATAGTTGCATCCACTTATGACTAATTAGACACATCTCTTGGAGTACTCTTTTCCAAATAGTTATACCTGCTTATAAGTAATGATCTTTGGGATTAATTTAGGGAAGATAAATTCCTTTCCATATTATAGTTATGTATTAGATATAAAAAATAAAATATTTTTTAATAATTTTAAATATATTTTTGAAAAATATTATATTGATTCGTTATTCTAAATTCATATCTAATTTAAATATTTTTAAATATAAAATATATTTAAAAATATAAAGGCAAAATGAGATAGGATTTGCTTATATCCGTGGCTGATGAAAACCCAGCTATCATGATATTTTCCAACAACACCAGTCCCGTGCAGAACCGGTTGAGGTGATTGAAGTTTGATCTCGAAGCATGGGAGACCGCAACCATTTTGGCGGCCCCGCGGCCCTTGAAGGCTGCAGCCACTATGAAACTTCACCTGCTCGCTCTTATCCTTCCCTTCCCAACTTTTGCTTTTAATTGCGTACTCAGTCAACCGTGACGGCAGACTCTGTCAGTTCCATTGCACGTACTCACTTCTCACATGCAAAAGTCCATTATATAGCAGTAAGACCGCTTTTTTTTCGAGAAATTGAGTTTTAATTAGTATAATAATTATTTATATATCTTTTAATTATACCCTTAAATAGGGCTATTAATTGAGCAAGTTAATATATGAATATTCAGTTTGATTTGACTCGACTCAAAACTCAGACATTTAAACATTTAAGCTCGAACTCGAATTTTATAAGTCGAATTTGAATAAGATAATGTTTGACTAGGTTATAATTTAAAATCGACTCAATAGTTTAATTCGATAAAATAATATAATAATATACATAATATCATATATTTATTTAAAATATATTTAAAATTATAAATAAATATTATCATTAACTACGTAATAAATAATATTGGTGGTGGGGGTGTTTTGTCTTATATTAAATTTGGGTCGTTCTTGTAATTAAACAATTTAAATTGAAATTTGAGTAAGAAATATTATGTGCCCCTGACAAAAATAGTTTATATATATATATATGTATACATACACACAAATAAATTTAATTGTAACTAATTATATTTATTTATATATAATATAATAACAAAATAGTATGATAGTTTAGATAGGAGGTCTTCACCTTTTGATTTCGTAATTGAGCTGATTTTGTGCTTTTTAATCGAGCTTGTCAAAATTAAATAGTTTAATTGTATTTAAGTTCAAATCAAAATTGAACACTATAAAAAATGTTTAAGTCGATTTCAAATATATATATTAAAAATTCGCTCAATTTCAAACTGGATTCAAACAAACTTCAAATTATTTCAGTCTAGTTCAAGCATAAATTGAGCTTAGCTCACTTGGTTGTTTAGTAACCCTATTCGTGGAAAAAAATATTTAAGTTAGGAATTAATAAATTAGTGGGGATAAAGAAATTCACTTCGGCTTTGATCAAATAATTCGTCCGATATCAATTAGTAATATGTCCTTTTGTTGCTAACAGGTCTATTAATCATGATGCGATCTGGGTAACGACCCGCCACCCAGAATGGCGTGAAAAGTATATATTACTTCTGACCCGACGTCAATTTGTTTTGGCCGATTAATAATATACTTAATAGTGGAAGGGGCCAGGGACAACGTCGGCAAGAAGACAAGCAGCCACGAAGAAACTGCCATCCACAACGAGTCAAAGAGGTTAGGCCATCACACGCTTCTACAATTATAATGGCAATGGCCCAAAGTTTGTTCCATGGGCTACTTCTATTATCGATCGCTAATGCAGTTATCAAAGGGGAATAGAAGAAAGCTCCCTTTTAGCTCAGGGCAAAGCTGGTTGCCGGGATTGTAAATGACTGACGTTTCTTGACCTTTTCAATTGATCAGTAGAGATAATTTTCTAAGCAATGCATGCAAAGTGAAGTTCATTCCGCCCTATTATTTTCACGAATGAGAGTTTGAAACAACGTTGTAGAAAAGAAAACTATAGAATAAAGGCAGTAATTTTTTGTTTTGACAAGTAGGAATCGATTCATGACAACCTTACAGCAGCCACGAAAAGTTGCATAAAACAACGGAAAGTAGTCGATGGATCACGTACGTCAGGTCTTCAACGATTTCTAATATATAATTTGCCCATGTTTATATAAATTATAGCATAACTAGTATTTGATCCCAGCTGCTAAGTAGCAGTAATGAGTAATTATCAAGTTGGGAATGCATATATTATATTTATTCTATTTATTTATTCTGTTTCGTGTTAAATTAGTACAATGAGTAGCCGCCGTGCCATGCATGAGAAATGCATCATCATTAATGGGATTAATTAACAAGAAACGTCTGCCAGCAACTCCCTGATTATAACATTTGAACGATTGATGTAATAAACTGAGCTGCTTCTTTTGTAGTTTAGCGAACGGACACATCTAGGCCAGATCATGATTATTATTCTCATCGGCCTAATGTCATTATCATTAAAAATGCCTCATTTTAACAATATACAAAATTAGGGACCCGTTAATCAGAATTTTCACAAAATAAAAAAAAAAATCTGCAGCCCAATTGGTTCCATTTATGATGGAGTTCAAATTAACTTCAAAGTGATTCATGAGCTACCTAAAAAAAGGAGGATGAGAGTACGTGCAAGTCGACTTCCTCTGCCCCCGACCAGAGACATCTGATAAAATTAGGTGCATCGTCTAAATCAAGAGTGCATTTAGACTAAACATGTGGTATGTGTCTGAAGTCTCGCTTGTCATTCAAACAATTGAGTTTTCAACACAGGATTAAGAAACTACCCTTTCCTTTCGGTATTCCACTTTATGATGGCCTAGCCTTAAACATTAAGCCGCCGAACACTGATCAACAATGTCCACTACCGCATGCATAACGCGGCTTACATACGATGCTGGCCTTTCAACCACTAGGCTCAAGTTGCAAGCTTAATTACATCTTTTTAAAACATGTATATATCAGTCTTAAGTTTTTTTTCTCCCTATGTAGAGCTTCAATTCCCCGGGAATGACTACAATAAATTATATACTTTCTTATTTATAGGTCTATTTGGTTGTCCTCAAATTATACAAAAAAATGTAAATTTTTTGTGTGTGTAGATGTTTTAAACTTTAGTAAAAAAAAGGTTTTAATTTCATTATTCAAAATATGTTTATGTAACAAATTTACAAAATAATATTTTTTATGAAAAATGAAAAAAGTTAACAAAAATTAGAAGACACGTGCATATTGGAAAGAATATTTTATTTTCGTTTTATTTTAGTACTACATGTAGAGAACATTTTTTAATTTTCATGTCAATTCATTTTATTACATTTTTATTTTTAATAAAATTATTTTTTTCATTTACACTATCCTCGTGCCAAGTAAATGGACCTTAAATTTTGTATGTTTCTTTGTTTTCACGTGTATGTATGCATTTCCATATCAATAAAATACACCGTCAGCACAGAACCAATCTGGCCGGTTCAAGACCCGAACCAATTGGCGGCCCAAGCCGCATAAGACTAGTTTTGGCATTTCGCAGACAGAAATTAAGAAAAGTCGAACTTTTGCAGGAGGATGTGGTCAACGTCAAAATCCGAAATAAATATCCACTCCCTATGGCCTAACTCATTATTTGCCTATATATAAACCCTTTCCTCTTCTAAGCTCTCCCATGCTGACTTCTCCGACGACCACATGCCGACTCTTACAACTAATACACATCGACGCCGATCACCCATGCCGACTTCTCCGACGACAACCGACGGCGGCGCCACCGCCATGACCGACCTCCCCGCGGACGTCCTTACCCACATCCTCCGCCTCCTCGACGGCCCCGCCCTGGCCTCCGCCGCCGCCGCCTCCCCCCACTTCCACTCCCTCTCCCACCCGCTCTGGCTAACCCTCTCCCACGCCGCCTGGCCCTCCACCGCCCACCCCCACTTCGCCGCCCTCGCCCTCCCCTCCTTCCCCCACTCCTACCGCAGCTTCTTCTCCGACTCCTTCTCCCTCCTCCTCCCCGACCCCTCCCCGCTCCCGCCCTCCGTCCCGCCGCCCGGCCGCCTCATCTCCGCCGTCGACCTCCGGCTCGGCGGCGCCGACGGCGGACTGTTGTTCTCCAAGGTGGTGGAGACGGAGACGCGGTCGGATTGGTTCCTTTCCACGCCCTTCCGCGTCGACGCCCTTGACCGGACCGAGTCGCCGCCGTCCTTCAAGTCCGCCCCGCCGGTGATGCCCTTCGACGGCGACTTGTCGCTGTCGTGGGTGGTGGTGGATCCGGCCCGCGGCCGCGCCGCTGACTTCTCGAGCACCCGGCCGGTGTCCGTGCAGCGCCACTGGCTATCCGGCGAGATACAGGTCCAGTTCGCCACCGTGCTCGGCGAGTCGGAGGGAGTCCAGGTGGGGATTGTGGTGACATGCGAGGGGGGCGGCGAGGGGGGTGACGTGCGGGTGAAGGAGGTGAGCTTGCAGGTGGAGGACGCGGACGGGATGAGCTTGAACGGGAGGGAGAGCTTGGCCGTGCTGCAGGGGGCGATGGAGGGGCGGCGGCGGCGACGGCGTGGGGCGGCGGAGGAGGCGGCGGAGGAGCGGCGGAGGTACTCGGAGTTTGTGGAGAGGAAGAGGGAGAGGAAGGAGAAGAAGATGAGGAGAGAAAGGAGTGTGGACATGGCCTGTGCTATCACCGGTGTTTTCCTTTTTGCTTCTTTTTGCGGTCTTGTTCTGTTCCGGTAGTAGATTGTATATTGTTATAGTACATACATACATACTCTTCATCACACTGTGTATATACAGTGATATTCGTTCATCTATACTTTTCATAGCTGTTGAAACCTTGAAAGTTGAGATAATGTAACGAGTCTGTGCACTAGATTCATTCATTTTGATCTTCGTTTTTGCTTTATTGGAGCGTGAATAGACTCTTGTTTGTTTTGAGAGAATGATCGCGTTGTAGTTCTTGCTTACCATCAGAATTGCATGGTTGATAGTAAGTTTAGTAACTTGATACGGCTTCTACTGCTTCCTTGCCGTGCTCAGATTTTAAGGATGATCGGAGTGTTGGTTTTAATGCAATTCGAAAGGGGGAGGGAGCTAGGGAAGTACTGAATTCAAACAGCGAAGCGTGTTTCTTTTTTTTTTTAAAGAGAGAAGTCACACTCTTGGCCAAGCCCTTTTGAAGAAGGCGACTTGGGAAACGAAGTAACAGCCTTTGTGTGTTAGAATTCAAAACACGGTTGCAATATGTCAAGTTTCAAGTGGAAATAGGCGTAAGCATCTGCGTTGCTGCGCAGAAGATATACATGGGTCGAAATTAATGTGTTTATCGGCATGCCAACGCTTCGGGTACTCGTGGTACTCAATCCTACCTTGTGGATCACTGTAGATGAGGGATTATCTAAAATTATGTTAGAAATGGATACAACTTGGATGAATCAGTTTGTTTTTAGTCCGAGCCTGTTGTTTAATGCACACACCGCAGATTAGGAATTTGGTTGGGTTAAGGACTCGAGACCCTGGAACACTGAAAGCTCCATTTTTTGTGTTGGACATGTAGTTTTAAGGACACTAATTGCAAATCTTCACAAATCAATAAAAATATTTATATACATAATAATATATTTAAAAGGTTAATGACGTTTGAATATTAAAAATAATTGCTAATATTAACTTAAAATTGCCATTTTCAAACTGGGTTTTATTGCTAAGAGGAAAAATATAAAGTTAATACTCAAAAGGTATTATCTGGTCCCAACCATGTCTGAAATTCATGGGCGTCAATCATCTACCGTACAATAGAGAAGCATGGGCCTCCAATTGGGCTCACATGTACAATATATCACATTGTATGGATACAATCCTTTTTCCTTCATTTTTTAGGCTTAAAAAAATGAATACCGTTAATTCTTAATAATAATAATAATATTATTATTATTATTATTATTATTATTAAATAAAAAATTATTGAGTACGGTGTTATTCCTACTGTGCATATGTGCATTTGTCAGATTTGTGACCACTTGTGCTGTTTTTTTGTGATTTTTAATAATAATAATATTATTATTGCTATTATTAAATAAAAAATTATTGAGTACAGTGTGATTCCTAATGCGCTAATATAAATTTGTCAGATATTTATTACTGTATATTTTTTGTGGCCACTTGTGCTGCCTTTTTGTGATTTTATTTTTTGTCATTTGGTGACTATTTTTTTGTGCTTAATGGTATCAATTTTTGTGGTTAACAGGTGCAACCCTTCTAATGAGTATACTTTTTTAACTTTAAATATTGTTATTTTAATTTGTTATTATCTTTTACCAACGTAAACATATGTTATTATCATTTTTTATATTATAATTAAAATTTGTGATAAAATTTCCTAGAAAATTTATACATTAAATTATTTATCTATCTATTATTTATCTTTTACTATACAGTAAACTTGAAATTGCACCTTTTTCAATTATATATTATTATTATTTTTATATTAAAATAAAAAAGTTATGATAACAATCATCGCTCCAAACGATGGTGGCAACAGCCCTCACCGAGTCCGAGTAACCGAGTTGGCGGCCCTCCCGGGCCGCGGTCACAAAATTGTGGCGCGACCGTCCAAGTCGACGGCCATCGCGGCCCTAACGCCGAAGCGCCAAGCTAACTGTCGGTCACCCCTCCCCACCGGTCGCCACCACCACCACCACCACGAGTACCACTACCACGAATCCCTTCCAAATTCGAATGCTCTTACGCATTTCTTGATCCGAACTGTTTCTTGTTTCTTTCTCTGATCGAAATCATGGCCGCTTGATCAATTTTTTAGGTGTTTGGTGCCCTCGTCAATCCATTAGGGTTCCGTCAAAATTGATGCTGATCAAGCTCCCTGAGCCGCCCGGCAGCCCCGTCGGCATGCCGGAGATCTTCGAGGGCGGTATCTACACCGTTATCCGCCGGGCCGTCATCGTCGGTAATGGTTTCCTCGGCGCCGAGAGCCAGAGCATTGGTTTGGTTAGGGCGCTCGGGTTCTCCGAGAATCAGACTTCGTTATACGTGAGTTGTTCGTTTCACTGATTTTTAAACGTAGAAATTTATTGATGTTTGATAGGTTTATGTGATTTTTGTTGATAAAAATATGTTTACGATATCATCGCATTTATTGGAAATGGTATGGAATTTTATTGGTTGATTTGATGTTGTTCCCCAAATGTTACGGGTTCCGATTGTAATATGTGATTTAGGCGTTACAGAAATGTATAGGGTTGTATCATGATCAATTTTACTTGCAGTCATCATCTCCTTTGTAAGTCACTGAGTGCATCTCGATTCAGATATGAAATTTTATGGTTTATTAGTTTTTGAACGTCAAATGTTGTGAATTCAAATAGTTTTTTATAAGCTGGTACGCTTTTCGAGCTCATATAGATATACTGCTGACTTGTTATAGTCTTGTTTGTTGTGGAAGTTGAGTATTTCTGTTTGCGTTGTGTATTTGGGACAAAAAACTGATTAACTATTATACTAGGGCAAATTTTAAGGATTTGTGCGTGCCTTTATTTTTCCATAGTCTATCTGAGTGTCCCAAGGTTAATGCATACTCTAATTTGATCTATTATTATCATTTCAGCGAGTTATTAGACCACGTGGAGGTGTTAATGAATGGCTCTGGTGGCTCCCTGTGTCTCTACATCAAACACTTTACTACCTCTTTAAGATACTATTTGGCAATATACACTATTCTTTGACATTGAAAGGGCAGAAACTTGTTCCATTGAGCCATCAAAATGGTGTGGGTGTAGGTTTGACTTCCATTTTAGAAGCTGATGTGAGAAAAATTGCAGCATTGGCTCGTGAAACTTTTGAGAAGTATGTTTTGTAATTTTTTTGTGTGTGTGTGTATATATGTGTGTGCGCTCGTGCGCGTGGTATTACCTTATTTTTATCATGTTCTTAGTCTCTACTATGACCATTGAACTTTTACTTTGGGAATGATGGGTCATTGCGCTTTTTCAGGGAAGTTCCCCTACTTGTTGTTGCTTCCGGTCGTGATACCATCTCTATAGCAAGCTCAATAAAGCATTTGGCATCTCAGAATGTCTTTGTCATCCAGATTGGCTAAATGTTAGGATGTATTTGCGCGCCTTTTACTTTTTACCTTCTCACAATTTGAAATTATGGTGTTTCCTGTTATAGTTTCATTTATCATGCTAGATATTGTTCTTACCATTTTTCTTAATGCACGTTTCCTTGAGAAGCATTGTATTAGCTTATATTGTCCCTACTTCCTAGAAAACGGAGGATGTTAGTTGGTGTTGGCATCTGACACAAGTATTGTATCATGTCAAATGACAACGATTTAGCAATGATTTAGATAATAAAAATCGTAAACTCTGAGAAGTCATGTAGAATAGAAGTAGTTGAGGATTTTAAAGTTTTGAATAGCCTGGCTGACAGAGCTTTTCATTGTTGTGGTTGTAGATCATAATACTTTTGAGCTTCTTTTTTTCTGTTATGAGAAGCATGACCATTAAAATTTGTATTTTTGGAAGATTGTTCATTTTGTGATTCTTGATGTACAAGGTTTTGTATGGTTGCCGAAAGGAGCCACTAATGCTCTGAATTTATGCTGTAGCATAAGCAGATTTTAGTTTTGTTCATCAAGCCGAATCCTTTTTACTGCAAGTCAAGTGTTAAGATGAGTTCTTTATCGCTTAGGATGATTAATGATACATTTCAAGGATGTTTATGTTTGTTTGTATTTGAGATTAGATATGTACATGTATTTACACATACCATTTTACCTTTCCAGATACAGCATCCTAGAACATCACTAAACAGATTTGATATGGTGATTGCTCCTCAGCATGACTATTATTCTTTGATTCCTTCTGGACAACAAGAAATCCCTCAGTTTCTTAAACGCTAGATTACTCCAAGAGAGCCACCTGATGGAAATGTGGTACGAAGACTTCAATTTTTCTACTCAACCACACTGCCTCTGATTTCATGACTATTCCTTTCTTTTTTTACTGCTACTTAACAGTTGTGGTTTTGATCTAAAAGAAATATTGTACTTTGTAAAAGTAAATTCGAAACTGCTGAGTATCTTTATAAGGGAACAATCAATGTGTGTGTTTGCCTTTTATATGGATTTAGATGCTTTGGTTTTAACCTGGAGAAATCTGTCTAGGCTGCTTGGTTATCATGCCTCATATTTTTAATACCCTTCAGCAATGATCCTTCACAATATTACCAAGGATTTAGTCTCCCATTCACCTTCGACTATCTTGTCTAGTTCTTTGGAGCTCAAGTGTTGTAAAATATCCTTTCTCATATGTAAAGCAATAGTGTATGCTTATCCAGTTGATATTTTGAGATGGCAGGTCCTTACTTTGGGAGCCCTACATCAGGCAGATTCAGCCGCTCTTTGGGCTGCAGCTTCTGCTTGGCATGATGAGCTGAGCCTGCTGCCGAAGCCCTTGGTTGTGGTTAACATTGGAGGCCCTACCCGTGTGTTCTCACTGTTTTTCCCTATAAAATTTAAATCATTATTGTTTAAACCTTTTAGTTATAAAGAAAGCATGAATGCTTATTCTGTACGGAAAATTGATGATTAACTTTCTATTAGTATTATGATTTTTTTTCCCGTTATTAATGGAAAGCCTTTTTATGGTTGAATGGTTTCTATATTCATTTGAGTGGCTATATGCTAGATAGCTATCATGGTGAGAAGTATTTGGTGCACATGTGTCAGATCATTGAGGCATGCTTCCCTGTTTTGAATGTCACTGATTGCTGTGTGCATTGAGTTATTATAAAACTGATTGCTGTGTGCGTTGAGTTATAATAAGTGGATATGTTTCATAAAATACAACTAAGTCTTTGAATATGAACTACATGTTTTTGTGGCATTAGAACTGATATAATGGATTGGGTAAATCTTAATTACATTTTTGGGTTGTATTTGTCAAAAAATTGCCATTTATTATAAAGTGTACATGAAAATTTGTGCAGCTGGACTTTTCACATATTGAGTTGTATTGCTAACTGCTAGCATCTGTGGTCTCACATCATTCTTATTAAATTTTGATCAGATGATCTTTGACCATTTTTTGGTTTTATTTAAAACATAATTCCATAGGTTAATTGTGGTCATATTTCCCTTGTTCATACTTAAAACATCTTTCTGATCAGAATCATCCTGTGGTTTGTTACTAATGCTTTTGTCTTAGACATTAATCTTGCTTGTTGTTTAACAGATGCCATTTGTAGTTTGCATAATTTGATGACAATGAAGTCATTATGGTGACTTATGAGATATTATATTTTTCTTGCTTTTAGGCCATTGTAAATATGGAGTGGATCTTGCCTGGCAGCTGGCCGGATCTATTCATAATGTGCTTGGAAGCTGTGGAAGTGTGAGGATATCATTTTCTAGGAGAACTCCAATGAAGGTAGTAATTTGGTAATCAAAGAATTTGAGCAGAGTACACAAAATACTGTGATACAAAGGTAGGGATGTATATTTTTTTTCAAAATGCCTGCTAAGCTTATGAAACTAATTGGTAGGTCTATGCATGGCTATAGCAATAATTAACTTAACACGAATACTTGTCTGTAATATTAGTAAAATTACATGAAGAGAATAAGTACAGTTAAGAAACACTCGTACTTAATGCTAATATGTTTGAGCAGCTCTATATTCGTCACAAACTTTTATTCACTATGCTATTTTTTTCCGGGATAGGTTTCAAAAGCAATTTTGAAAGAGTTCAGCGTGCATCCTAAAGTTTATATTTGGGGTGGTGAAGGTAAATTGTCTTTGAATGCACTAATGAAGTTGGTGATTTCTTTTGGTCTATTTGGCTGATGACCAGCGGACATTTGGAAATTTGATGTAGATCCTAATCCACATATGGGGCATTTAGCTTGGGCTAATTCTTTCATCATTACGGCGGATTTTGTTAGCATGATTAGCGAAGCTTGCAGTACTGGGTAATGTTTTAGAAGAACAAATTCTATTCTCTGCGTTTAAATATGAAAGACGTTTTTATGACTTGGTTTAACTTCAGGAAACCTGTTTATGTCATTGGATCGGGGGATGGTCATGATATTTTCCGGAAAAGAAAATGTGTGACTTCTATAAATATTTATACAGTTAACCTTGTATTTCTTGAGTTCTTTAAAATGTTTTAGAAATTCTTAGATCCAAATATTTTAGCTTTAAGCCGTGGCTATCATGAACTAAGCTCTTGAAATGCGCACTGGATGACAGATGTCAGATACTTGGAGCTACCTCCGTTAAATGATACTGCAGAAGCAGCTGCTCGTGTATGTGAAGCTCTCGCTGAGCGTGGCTGGACTTGACGGCGTTAACCTTTTTTTGACCCTTCTTTACACATGCTGTTCCAGCTTCCTTGTTTTTCTGTTTATTATGTTCTTCACATATTAATTTTGTTTACTTTGTTTTTCCTTTCCTGTGCGAATTATAGTTAAGGCAAATGAGGCTTCTACGTGGCGTCTATTTTCTCTATTTATCAAAGTGACCTAGAAATTTTGCTCTTGTAATAAGCTCCAGTATATTAATGATAAGTATTTTTTATGATTTTTTTTACATTGTCTCATCTCATCTCGTGTAAACGTTAATTAGTGTATAATGTACCAGCGATAAAGCCAATTGTTGTCCAAGAGTAAACAGATATTCTGTTCAAGGTAAACCAATTTAAGAGTTCTTTGGTGCATATATTTATTACTTTTGAGTTGTAAGCTATTCTATAAAACTGATATGTAAGGGGACTATAATTAATAGCACTTTGCAACGTTTTAAATAAGTACTCCCAATTTAAAAATTACGGGCTCATGTTAACTGCTAATTTGTCTTTGGGTTCACCTAATCTTTAGCAGTTAATTAAGATAACAGAAAAAATTCCTCTGAACTGCTGTTTTATTCAATATTTTTTGTTGATCTGCTAATAGTTTTAACTGGCTTTGCCAACCACCTTCGAAGGCTGCGTATATACTTTTCGTTCATGACTTTTATCTCATATATATTAATATGTCATTAAGAGAAATTTAAGTGGAGCTAGTTATTAACAACTCCTTTCTCTGCTTTAATCCTACGACACAACCACCCCACCACTTCCCCGCTCAAGTGCCCAACTTACACTATTATGCTTTTGTAGTTTCTACTTAATGTGACCCTGTTCTAAAGCAATCTTCCCATCTCCCTTCACTGATCACTCATCGCACACAAAGACCATATCTTCTCCTCCTTTTTGACGTTGTTAAGTTTGAAGAAAACATGGCGAGTAGTGCTGATAAGTCGTCCACCAGTGTCACAATCAACGAGCCAAAGCCAGCGAGCAATGGCAAGGCGGCCACGCCTGCCCCTACTCGAGGCATTGCCGCTAGGATAGTGACGGGAGGGTGGAAGAAGGGGATCTCCATCTTCGACTTTTTCATTCGGCTCATTGCCATTGCTGCTTCTCTTGCGGCGACGGTGTCAATGGCTACCACCGACGAGACTCTCCCCTTCTTCACTCAGCTGTTCCAGTTTCAAGCCAGCTTTGACGATTTTCCCGCCTTCACGTAAGACCCAAATATATGTCCCCTCGTTTTAATCATTTATATTTTAATTAACTTTGAGCAATTGCTTAGTATATATCAATTTGAGCCGATACTAAGTTTTATCTTTTAAGTATATATCTTACATTTTATCCTCTTGTGTCGGCTATTCTATTAGGAATTTGGAATCCAATTAGTATTTCAGATAAATGAACTTTAATCTTTGCAGGTTCTTCGTGGTCGGGAATGCAATAACATGTGGTTATCTTGTCCTCTCACTTCCCTTTTCCATATTTGGAATGATTCGTCCGCATGTTGTAGGACCCAAGCTATTCCTGTTCATACTTGATCTCGTAAGTACTGAAAATCTGAACTTTTTTGCGCACCAAAATAGATATATGCAGATAGGCGCAGATAGCAAAATATGATGATTTGGGTAAGTAATGTTGGAATGTTAATGCAGGTGGCTGTGGCTTTGACGTCGGCAGCAGCTTCATCGGCGGCGGCCATCATCTACCTCGCCCACAAAGGGAACGAGGACGCCAACTGGGTGGGTATATGTAACCGATTCAACGATTTCTGTCAGCAAGTGAATGGCGCGACTATTTCCTCCTTCGTCACGACACTCTTGTTGATGCTTCTCGTCGTCATGGCCGGCATGGCACTCCGCAAGCACTGAGTTTATGATCAGCTTCCTCTAGGGGGAGCTCCATTCATGCATATGCATTGTGATGCCGTCGTTTCCCTTTTGTCTTCTTTGATCCGTTTTCTATTGGGTTGCATGTGTTTGTGGTTTGGTTGATGAATGAAATTCTTGGAAAAAATGTTGGATGTCAATTGGATGCTCAATTATTATTTTTTAATTTTTTTTTAGTAAAGGCTAGGCAACTCAAGTACGATTGTAAAGGGGTTAAGTCCAATCTGTTCTGTGGAGCTAGGGTCTGGTGCGGCTTACTAAAAAGATTTGTGCCAGGGCAACAGATGCTAAAAAGAATAACAAATCTTAAAATTTATTATTATTAATAATATTATTAATATTATTATTATTATTATTATTATTATTGTTATTATTACAAAGAAGGTGAGATGGATGGTCCTACGGTGAATCTAAGATCATTTTTATAATATCTTCAAAAAAAAAAACCTTTCCAAAATAATTCATTATTGGTATCTGATCCAAATTGGCAAGTGGTTTTACTAATTGCCCTTAATAATTTGTCCCAAATCCGATGATAAAGGATGAAGTTTGATCTCTATAGTTTGATTAGATTCACTTAATAGCCAACCCAATTGAATTGAGGTTATACTTTGGCTAGTAAGAAAATAAAAAAATAAATTCTTAAAAATAAATTAAAACAAAAGAAAAATATAAAAAAAATTAATAGATTTCCGCTGTATTTGTATGTTTGGACACACACTCACAGTATAGCAAGAAAGGAAAATTTATTAACATTTAGGTTTAGGAGGGACTTAAAGCAAGTCTAAGTTATTTTCCTCCCTTTTTTTGTGGAGAAAAAGGGTTTTGTGAAGGGCTTTTTCCATAACACAGCAATCACAACTACCAACAGATTGCAATATGAATTTTGTCTGATGCATTCTAAAAACCATTGATGAGCAGCAATAATCAGCTAAAACTCATACGGCCCAAATAACATAAACAGGCCATCCGGGGTCTCTAAACTCCAGCCATCATCCACAAGATTAAGGTGATCACAATTGTCACCAGTACTGTGATTGGCATGAAGAATATGGCCACAGGACGAAGAGGTGGTCTCATGCGAGCTGGTCTGGTAGGGCAACATTGTGGGCATCAATCTCTGCTCATGATTTGTTGCATGGTTTGCCGGGGCGACGGTAGCGGCCGCCGATCAAAGGACCGCACATAACCTGATGTCACGTACACTCGAATTACACTGAATTCTGGTCTCACCGGCTGCACCAAATACAGCACATGATACGCTCACGCATTCCTTCTAAGAAGACTCGACATAAAACCAAACTTTATAGAGACCTTTAATCTACAACACATCTTCAAGAAATAGCGCTTTA
>JAVDBV010000812.1:0-12299 GCA_032619315.1 Piper longum
TTGCAATGGGGTACGTATTATGAACACACATTTCTATAGCAAGTTGAGATGAATGAATTGTATGAATTTACCCTTAAATACCAATGTACCTAACAGTATCTGATAAGCAATCCGTTTAACCAGGCATCCATATCCTCCTTGATTACGTGCAACATTAGAAAGTTCCTTATATTTATTTACTTGAGTATAAAAGCTTGAGTCCTTATTAGTTGGTTTCCTAATTTATGTAGAGTCTTAGTTCTTGTCCGACTTGAGGAGTAAGTTCTTTTATAAGTTATATTAGGAGTTTGATTTAATTGGGAATCTTATTCTATTTTCGGAATTATTGTTAGGCATATTCCTTATATTGGTCAAATTAGGACTTTAAGATTTTTGCCTATAAATATTGGCTTCTCCAAACATTGTAAGTGGTTTTTTTTTGTTATTATTGAAGAATAGTATTAATCAAGATCCAGTTTGTCACAATTTTCTACTGTTCTTTACAGATTACTTAGGAGAAGATTAATTCGGCATTGAAATCTTGCATCAGCGAACAAGTTAGAATTCAAAAACAATGCTACATAAAAGTGACACTTGATGCATATTTTGCACAATTTTTCAAAATTTCCATTGCCATTGTCATTGAGATTATTATACACTCATTGACAGGCCACATAGGTAGGTTACTAGTATGAATAAATCAATCCAATATACTCAGGAATATGAAGTTGAAAAAAAGAGGAAAAGAGAAACTGTTTCTTACATGGACGTAGTTGTTGATGTGTCCATCTTTGTTTGGTTCAGTAATTAGGTCAATTTGTTGCACAACCATTCACCATCAACAATGTACTTGTATTCATAGCGTCCTTCCTAAGAATTTTAGACAAGTATGATGACGAAAAAAGATCTAGATATAAAGATGCTTCTTCATTGCCCCTACGAAATCTGAATGTGTCAATTTAAAGAGTCGAATTTAAAGAAATGAACATCTGAGATAATTCATATCTTGCTATGTAGTCAATTCATATGATCCAACATGATGCAACAACCTAAAAGAACAAACATGCAGATTGGCCAAGATGCTTTAAGGGTATCTTGGTTTTGAGTTTTAACTACCAAACAGGAATTTAGCACTGGGTTTTGCTTGTGAACTGATGAAGAACTATCAAAGAATATTAGCTACATTAATGGATTTTATATATTTTATAACCATTAATATCATCTTTTCTCATGGTAACTTCCAAGATGTGTATAATGAAATATGAGTTCTAGACTTATAATTCATCAAAAAAATTGGCAAACAATGTGATATTTTAAAATTTCATTCCCAAAAGAAACCAACTTTATAATGTTGTATGTGAAATGATATGATTTATTAACAATGAAGCTAACAAGCAAAATAGAAAGATGGCAGGTTTAGAACATACTGGCAATTCCTTTTCCAATAACCATGTTCCTTGGCCTTCGTATAAATTTAAAGGAATGCTCTGTTTTTTGTATGAATGTTAACCTGAGCTTTGATGATTGATTATGGCATCTTCCTTATGGTTCTGTTTAAGACTATTGATGCAACTATTGCCATTCCAGTTTTAAGAGATTCTGATGTCCTGTATTTTGAGTTTACATATGTTAGTGATGGATTAATTGGAAATTTGGGGTACAAAGATTTCGTGACTTGAAAAATCGAAGTGGCTGCTGAGCTTGCTCGCAATGCTATGTATGATGCCACCTTCAGAGATGGAGCCAGTTGTGGTATTGCTATTCTTGAGTTAAATTGTGTGCAATTGTCTATGTTCAACTGGTCCAACCTTATGAGATTATCAAAAAAACACCAAAAACAGAGTGAACCTTAAACCAAATACAAACTCCCACTGAAGTAGCGTATAATCAAATGATAGAACACCCATATGAGCAACATGCTTATTAAAGACCTTGGATGGTAAACTTTTAATAAATAGATCCGCAACCTTGGTAGGAGGATCTGCAACTAGATCATGACTAGCATCAACCTCTATAACTTCCTCCATGTCCTTGCTACCTAACTTCATGAAACATTTATCCACCTTCACCATCTCCGATCCACAAATGGGGCAGTTTGAACGTGCCATGGACCATTCATCGATGCATTGGAGATGAAATGCATGGCCACAGACTGGCAACAATCGGACGAGCTCCTCCTCCTGCAACTTCCCCAAGCAGACTGCACAGTCTGTTGAGCACCAAACATGGCCTTATGTAGTAGGCCGTTATGATGGAGGGATTGGAGAATCCTTGTCTTCTTAACTGGGGAAGGTCGTGTTTTGGTTGGGGCTCGTGAGATCCATTTTGTGGTATACAAAAATGAGCAGAAAGTTTAACAAGCTAGGGGCGATGTGACAATTTCATGGTTGGTTTGCTCACTATGTAAAGTCTAATAATTTTTGCCGGCTAAAGAGCTGGATAAATATCGGATAACAATGTTGGAAAGGGTGATTAAAGGCCAGAAGCCAGATTTTCTTGTTCTTTTTGGACTTGAGAGTATTGGCTTGTTGAAGATTGATGGACTAGTTTTGATTTTATATTTGATGGGTTTGGCAACACATTACAGGTCATATGCATCGTAGATATATTTCATTGCTGCCAAATTTCAGTACCCCACTGCATGGTAAATATAAAATCACTACATTTGAGGTGGGCATGGGAGTCTAACCACCGGGTCTAAAGTGTTTCTGACTGAATTTGATCATCGAAGAGCATGATTAGCTCTGAACAACTCTGACTAACTCGGTGTCACACATAAAAAGCATACAAAAAATGAATAAGCTAAGAGTTGCGAAAACTAAAATCATTTTTTTTTATGATAAAGGGTTAAAAAAGCAAGCATATTTTCATATCCGATATTAACCAAGTAGTATTTTTTGTAACAATTTATAATTATTCTGAGCCAACATTATCTAATATTACAATGATCTAAGGTCTCTCATCTTCATCTTATAAAATGTTTGCTCCTCAAGTCAGGCAGCCACACTCAATGAGAATAATTATTCCACAAAATGTCATGGAGAAATAATATCTCAGGTGGAAACTAAAGTGAATGTTCATCTTTCAAACAAGATATGAAATTCATTATGATCAAAAGTTACTCTCAATTTCTGAATGGTCTTTGCATTGAGACAAAATCCATTAGATGTCATGAAATAACTATTCAAGAACAAGGATTACATCTCATAAACAAAGAAAATAAGAAGCAATCATCATACTCCCCCATTACAGCTCCAAGGATTGCATGCCCCTTTCCACTCCCAACCCACCTTACCCTTCTTGTTAAATTGACTAACAAGCTACTAAATATGGTTTATGTTGGCCTCTCACCTTCCCTAAATCGAAGTATCTCCACTCCCAAGTAGACAATGGCGCCTTGAACATGAGGCTTGCTAACAGTTACACGAACAGCAGAAATTTGAGGAAATTTTATTAACGTAGTATTTGCAATGAGGTGAGCTACTAATTCAAGAAGATACTAAGATGGACCTTACACATTCTCCTTGACTATCCTGCATCTCCACACATTTCTACAGAAACTTGAGATGAATGAGTTGTACAAATTTACCTGTAAATATCAGTGTGCCTAACAGTATCTGAAAAGCAATCCGTTGAACCAGGCATCCATATCCACCAAAAACTTCTGACCTAGTTTCTTCTCTTCAGGTTTGGCTCCATGAAATCCGTGGAACTTCAGTCCCCTACGCACAAGGTTGTCTCTTTTTGGCAAATCTTTTTCATCCATAACTTCAGTAGAAAGAAGAGAAATAAATCAATTCTAAAAACATTTCTACAGGCCTTTAGGGTTCTTAATTCTCATTTCAGACAACAAGTGAGTAAATCTTTAGCTCTGAGTTGCTATCATTTGGTGCTTTTTCCATGTGAAAATTTTTTACCATGAGCACAAGAGTAATAGCCCAAAAAATTTAGTTGGGCGTTTGCTCAATTTACATAGTAATTTGATCAAGACAGTTCATTGACATATTTACAAATAAAAAAACTTTGGCAAGCACTTCACTCAATCGAATACTGGGAAGCTCTTTCACCAAGGCAATAATACTGTTTCACTAAGGCCCCATATCCGCATTTGGAGTAAATCCGAGTCTTATCATTTTCTACGTATAGTTGAACTGCCTTTTTAACATTTCCGCTTTTGCAATAGCCATGAATCATAACATTGTAAACAGAACTATGTAGAGTGCAGTCTTCCCTTACCATTGGCTCCAAGACACTTTCTGCCTCATTCATCAAACCCTTCATGCAAAACCCGTTCATAAGTGGGATTGCACTTTCAAGTTTGCAGGTTTCACAATGACTTATCAATGTCTCAAAAGTGATCTCATTAGGAATAGAATTCTATTAATATAACCTAAACAGCAGTTGCTTCGCTTCCTCGGTGCGTGCCAGTTTAGTTAGACCATTAATAAGAACATTGTAAGTAACGAGATCAGGAAGTATGCCCTTCACAACATTTCATCATGAAGTTGGAGAGCGTTACATATGTCACCCTCAATGGAGTAACCATTAATCAAAGTCATAAGTTAATTCATCAGGATTTAAGCTTCAGTTAGTCTCCTTTGCTGACAAAGACCGTGAATTAAAGAAGAATAAGTGTTGGAAGAATAATAAGAATAAGCTTTACATTATCCATTCGCAACCTTCTGGCCATTATATTGCATAATGTATGCACTTTATCCACCTTGCCATTCTTAATATAACCATTCAAAATTGTGTCGAACGTGACAACATCAGGTGTCGTCCCTTTTGCCTCCATCTTCTCAATAATATTCAATGCTTCATCCATCCCCATTAATTTACAATGTCCATTAACAAGGGCATTATAAGCTGTTAATGAAAGTAGAAAACCATTCTCTTCCATCTCCTTCAAAACATTGTTTGCATCTTCTAACATACCTTGATTACCAAATACATCAATCAATGACGTGCATGCTATCTCATTTGGAGTAAGACCTCTCTCACGCATTTGATTAACCAATTGCACAGCTTTGCACATAACATCTATCGTAGAAGTGTAAGTAACAACGCTTGGGGCAATAACTTTGTGAAACATTTCTTCAAGCAAAACCTGTGTTTGGTTTATATTTCCCTCCTTGCAGTAACCATTGATAAGTGTTATTATCTGTGATCCTGTCTGGTGGCAATCCTTGACCAACCATTTCAGTAATGAGAAGAAAAGCTTCTTCCATCTGCCCATTCTGACACAACCCGCTTAAAATAGCATTGTAAGTGGTCACAGTAGGCAAGCATCTACCATTGTATTAAAAGTAACCACGTTTGGCAAGCATCCTTTAAATTCCATCAAATCAAAATACCCCATTGCTTTCTGAAACTCACCATCAACTAAAAACCCTCTTATCAGGATATTGTAAGTGGAAATATTGCACGAAATCACATCTTGCAGCATTTGGTCATACAACCCCTCACCATCAGAAAGTGGCCTCCTTGATTTAAACATCGCATCCAATATTGTATTATAGGACAGAACACCCAGCATGAATCCGGAGGACTTGGCCAAATGAAGAACACTCAGGCCTTCTCTGGTATGTTTAGCTGGGAGTAGGACTTCACCAACAGATCAAATACCGAAGATGAGGTAGAATCACATGAAGTGTACGAGGCCTTGAGGGAGTTAAAACACTTTGAAGGAGTTTGGAGGTTCTGCAGTGATGACATTAACAGACAGCACCTGGGCCTACTTGAAGAGATGGAATTTGGTCAGGATGTGAAGAGCAATGAACTTTAGGACGAAGAGTGAAGAAACTGTGGTGAAGAGCCCATTGAAGAAATTTAAACATTAAAGGACGGGAGGATTGGAGTAGCAGGAGAAGATGGGAGGCAGCCTCTGGTGAACTGGGAAGACAGGGGACCCAAAGCTCGAGCAGCCGAGGAAGGGGAGTATTTAAGCAGAGTATAAGCTTTCTCAGCAATGGAGAAGGCGGAAGAGCTCATGTCTCTTGTCTTCTAATTCCTAATTCCACTTGCTCACCAAATTCCACGAAAGCCTCAAATTCAATCCACAATCATTGATCTGCAGAAAATACTACAATCAAAATTCTTCTATTCGTAATCTCATGGACGCTGGTTTAGGATCCATATCCCGACACTTCAGAGTGTCGAGTGGAAGACTAAGAAGAGGAGGAAGAAGAAAATTGTAAGCATGATAAAACTAGGCCTGCTTCTCAAGTTAAATTGTTCGATGGCATCAATTTCTTTCTTATCAAAATTTACCAAAAAGAAAGAAAACCCTACTGATGTTCTACCGATGAATGTTCTAAATTGAAATTTTGGCTTCTTGTTCCCAATTTGACCATACATTATTCTCATACAATAATGGAGCAGTCTTGTCGATATCTTTCTATTTTATAGCTGTTGCAGACGATGGTTGGATTCACTACGTAACACCCTAAGTCAGGTTCACTCTCAAGCAAGACTAGATTTCTTACGGTCGACTGAACCAACTCTTACTTCAATTAAGTTGATCAACCTGAACTTAAGCAAAAGGGATATACACCATCTCGGGTGTCTCAAGACGAAGAATACCACATTGCTCCATGTCACCATCACCCCACTCCTCCCAGGTCTGCTCTCTTCCTCCTTCGCTTCTTGGTTTTTTCTTTGAATTGGTATTGCAAAGTTGCCATCTTTTTGTCATCTCACTGTATGCTCGGTGGATTCCAGTCTTGTTTTTTATTGGGAAAGGTTGAGGCTTTGTGGGTTTTAGGTACCCTTTTGCTTGCTTTTTTGTTCACAGTGGTTAGTTGTGTGAACTGGTTAAGTTTTCATAGTGTGGGGATGCATTGATATGCAGATTGTTGTATTTGTATGTTAGGAATGGGCTCATTTTATATCTTATATGTGTATGTCAAGCCTGTTGTTTTTGGCCCGTTGTTTGGTGAGGCCTGTGTTCGTATGTGTACGTGCACATTTTGGGGTGTTTAGATGAATACAAGGTGATACATCCCTCTGGTCTGAACTTTAGCTGAATAGGGTGTTTTTATGCATAGATTGTGATTGTAACGTGCATTGTGAGATGTTGTTCAGTTTTTTTTATAAGTTCTTATATTTTTTTCATATATTAATAAAGTTTTTCTACATGTCTGGCAGTTGCAGTTTTAAATTTACCATTTTGTGGTCGAGTTCAATCAATTTTCAAGTTTGTAGATGCTTGATATAGAGCCTGCTGTCTTTGTATGCTATTTGATTCAATTCATAGGTACTTGTCATGACTTGTTTGGATGCAGTGTGTGTTATGTAAGTATGTATATTTTGGCCATTTTGTTGGTTGGGGACTATGTTTATCATTGCTTTATTGACCAGAGGGTTTGTAATTTGACATTTTGGCGACTTTTCATGTTTATATGAGTGCACGCTTAGCCAAATTGGGGTGAAACATATGGCTGAGCCTTTAGATGAATTGGCATTCTTTTGAAGTTGTAGGGACTACTACTATGGCGAACCATCCTTTTGTCGGACCTTTTTCCTCCCTGCTGGTGATGCTCATGTCATATAGCTGCGACATAATTTGTATATTTCTCTTTTTTTTGCATTTTATTATTTAATGTCTAGCAGTTGTAAATTCTAATTTGTCATTTTGATGGTCCAATTTAGTTAGATTTTCGAAGATGACTTTCATGTTGACTTCATTGATTAAGTTTGATGATCTTAACTAATTAAGTTTAGAAGATGGCTATTAATCGTAATACATCCATTTAGTGCTATCGGAAGCCTTCTATTCTCTGACCTGGTATTTACTCTCTTATGTGCAGCCATAGTCCTGCTTCTGTTGGAGAATGATAACATGCAGACAACTTTCATGCCCTATAATTTGCATGTGTGAGGGTAAAAAGTGAAGAAAGGTGGCTACTTTCAATGTTATAGTGACATGAGCGCCCATTTCTCCAATTTTTACTCTCTGACCTTTTAGGATCAGTTAAAGCACAACACGATATTTTGTTCTTGGTAATGTTAGGAGTTTGTGGTAAAGTTTTGAGCCTAATCTAACCAGTAAATAAGTATGAACATTACCCATAAGTACATCTTATGTTTCCTGTGATGTTTGTAACTATGAGCATGATTTGCGATTGTGTTATATATTAAGCCACAATTTTAAGCCAATAAAATCTGATAAAAATATATGATTCTCCAATAAGTGTCTAATTAAAATATATAAGTTTTGGGAATGGGTAAAATTCATCTAAGTATGTTTTGGTTGACAGTGTTAAAATTTTTGGTGAAAACCCTAGTTTTTTTCACTCCAGTTGTAAATTACCTTAATATAGCTTAATGGTGTTGCATTTGAGTGGAACTTGGTCCACACCTTACCCTATGTCTTGGTAGCACCGTGACAAACATTGGGGTCATTTGGTTAGGTTCCTAATTTTATTTGTGAATTTTCAGGTTGTTAGGGTCTAAATAGCTTCAGAAACAGCCCATCTAGTGACTTAATGATGTGAAAATTATAATACAATTGCACGTACCGAATCAATTAATAAAAGTGATAAAAAAATATCGTCCCACGAGGAATTACTAATAAAAATTCTCAGTGACCAAAACTAATTTAATTAATTAAACTTAAATGAAAGTAAATTCAAAGAGTGATTTAATTATGAATTAAGATTAAATTAATCTAACATGCAATATTTAAATTATATATTAACTTAAATGATACATCTGCACATAGCCTTATATCTGCCCCCCCTTGTTCAACTAATGATGCCAATCCGGCTTATTTATCCGGGCTTGGATTGGCTTAGTTGAACTGTAGGAGATACATGTTTAAAGAAAAATGATTGTCTGGATCTCCTTGATTTTCGACTAACTGAATACATTATACATTCTCTATTTCAGAATTTCCCTTAAATATTTTTAGCTTATTATCATTTCTTCGCAATAATAGTTACTCTCTTGATTTGTGTGGATAAATCTAAATGGTAAATTTAGCTGTACTTAAGTTGTTTGTTCTAACCACATTCGTCATGGACCCTTTCGGGTTATATATGGCTAACCTGAAATTTATGCAACATACTTGTCCTCTTATAAGTAATTACATTACTTGTGTGCTCAAACACTCCTCTGTCTGGGTAGGTTTCTTTTAGCTTTGTTGTTGTCTATACTGTGATAGCCAGCTGTTTATGCTTAAGTTTGTTGCTATTGTGTAGATGATACCTACCATTGCTATCACTTATGTTACCATTGCTTACTGTAATATACCGTTTTCATTCATCGATAGTAATTTTTATCTTTTTCTCGTTTCCAAGATTTCCTACTAGATATTACTACATGGATTGGCAAAATTCGATTTCATTGCCATAGGTCACGGAAAGATCCTTGTTCTTTTCAATTTACAATAGAGAAGGTTATGTTCTGTCATGTTTTATGTTCTTAAAATCGAAGAACTCTGACATAATAGATCCAGATGTTATGTTCTGTCATGTTTCATTTATATTTGACAACCATAGACATAGCTATGACAAGGAGGTTCAGGAAGTCAAAATTGTCACTTACAAATTGTTTGCAAGAAAAAGAATATGCAGATGCACGACATTATCTAGGTTTAAAAATGCAAGGCCATTAGGTTCATCTATACTTACACAGACATACAATGTCGATTAAGTAGTTGTATGCATGAAGAACTCATTTCAGATTCTCCCCTTATATGATTTACGTTTTAGTCTTTTAAGATTTGCAATATTTTTACTCTTATCCAGTATTACTCAATCAACCTCGGTTGCTGATCGGTGACATTGTATTCTAACAGATAGTCCAATCTTAAGTATTAAAAAACAACTGTACTTAATAATTCTAACAATATGTTGGGGCTTGCTTGTAAACAGACCATATTGAGAACAAACTTTAAAGGATATTTAGATGGTTCTTTTGAAGCATCATCTGGTGTAGTCCTTACAGATTCCGACAAGGAATCAGGCCATTGACAGCTTCCTTTTTCGTACAGAAGCTTTGCCAGACTTGGCGATTGTTTTCCTGCTCTCAATCGATATGATGGAAACAGAAAGCTTATCCCATCCTTTCGGTACCTAATTTGTGGTTAAACAGATACAGTTAAGCAGTTGAAATACTTTAATACACAGGAGTTAAAAAAGATGAAAATAATGAAAGTAATATTCTCACAAGTGAGAAAAAGAGTAAGAATCAAACATGAAATATGAATAAATTCATAGTAATTCTTGCTTTCAAGCGTAAGTTATAATCTGATTAATTTATTGCCTCCAAGGGTATAGCATAAATTGACATTTTTAGAATGACTATCAATGATGAGCAGAGTAATTAAAAAAAGGCTGCATTTTGAAGAGAAAGGATTATTATGGTATAATCAATGCCAATGCACCAAAACACAATAAAAATCTACAAAAAATCGTCTGCTTCCAACGAACAAAAGGATTCATTTGAAACTTTGGGATATAACAACCTAGTTGTTCTCAAGAGTTGATAAAATGCAGAGCGAATCGGTCATATTTGAGAACAGATGAACGATTATCTTTCAACCACACCCATTCAAATTATCTTTGCTCCTTCTTCATTATCCCCTCATCACAAAATGAAGATATCCAATTCCCACTCTAAAATTAGCATAATTTCTTAACCCATTTCTGAGTGCATCTTTCATCAACTAGTTGCTAAATGAAAGAATCATTGCAATATGAAACCATTTTCATCTTTATTCCCATAATCAGAAATCAAACATCTCAAACACAAAATATGCCATCAGAATTAGACAATGAAAATTGAACAGGAGCTATAAACAAAAAATGAAGAACAAGATAATATAGATTTGTCAAATATTGGATTGATTGAGGTTCGTTGGGTTGAAAAACGGTTGTTATGGGGTGTAACATGGCCATTGGATTTTGTAAATCCGTTTGGTGTGCATTTGATAAAATCATAAAACTAACATGGAGATAAGTGCTAAGGGTATGTATTCTGGTTATGAGTTCATGATTTGCACGGTAAACAAGTTGTTTAATATTTTAGAAATTTCAGAACTGGAGACTGTCTCATGTTATATATTTTGCCTAAGGGATGTTCCGATTTGCTGTTTTTTGTCTAATCTTCTATTTCATTCAATTTTGTCTAAGGGATGTTCCGATTTTCTGTTTTTTGTATGAGTGTTAGCCTGAGCTTTGATGATTGATTATGGCATCTTCCTTAAGGTCCTGTGTAAGCTTATTGATGCAACTACTGCCATTCCAGTTTTATGAGATTCTATTGTCCTGTATTTTGAGTTTACATATGTTAGTGATGGATTAATTCTATATATTAACAAGATGATTTTTGGCACATAATTGATAGGTAACATTATATGTGCAAAGTGATGTATATAAGCCATAGTGACAAAATTGGGTGTTTCTGATTTTTTTTGCAGCATCCCAATATGTGGAAAAAATCATAGAGATAAATACGTACATGCTTGGTACTATGGCTGGTGGGGCAGAATATTGCTAATTCTGGCATAGAAATTGGCTATCAAGGTCATTCAATTGCTTTATACTTCATATTGTTGTTCTGTTTATTTTGTTTTTTCTATTTATATCCAGTTATCCACAATAATTCAGATTCATATTTATTAGTTAATTCTGGGTGATTGGCTTTTTCAGCTGGCTTTCTCTTTTGTTTTACAGTGCCTCTATGCTTCTTGCAAATATTTTGTACTCATACGTAGGAATGGGTCTATATGTTGGAACCATCATAGCCGGATGGGACGAAACAGTAGGTAGCTTGCTACATTCCCACTGTTGACCTTAACCTGTGAATGAGGGCACATGTCTTTACTATATAGATAGTGAGGGCGGAAGGCTGAAGGGTACACGTTTCTCTGTTGGATCAGGATCTCCATATGCTTATGGTGTTCTTGATAATGGGTAGGTTTACTCCTTTCTCTTTTATTACCTTTCAAAAATTTAAGCTCTGCTCATACAATTCTCAGCAGGTACCGATATGATATGTTAATCGAAGAGGCTGCTGAGCTTGCTGACCGCGCTATATACCATGCTACCTTCAGAGATGCAGCCAGTGGTGGTGTTGCTAGCGGTATGTCTACTTTTTCCTTTATACTTATTAGCGGTATGTGATTTACACCTTACTAAAATATCTATGCTAGTGTATCTATGGATGACTCATTCACTGTTAAGCTGCGGTATTATTCATTCTTTTAACCGTTTATGCTGAGACCTAGATTGATAAGTTCAAACAATACTTGAGAACATATTCCGATTGTTATGTTGTTACAGTGTATTACGTTGGTAAAGAAGGATGGAAGAAGC
>JAVDBV010000816.1:0-14678 GCA_032619315.1 Piper longum
GCAAAGCTAGACGCGGCCTTACACCGCATGCATGACGCCACAAAATGATTAAACATACCATGCAGCGGCCCGTTAAAATATTGGGCCCAATAAATATTATCCTTTTTTAATTTAAAAAATACTATTTAAATATCTTTTCTGATTAAAAAAATTTAAATGTTATACACGTATATAAAGTTAGCCACCGTTTTCTAAAGTTTGCAGGGTAAGACATTGTTTTTAAGAAATAAAAACCCCCTGTGGTGGCAAAGGTGTAGTTAATTTGCCAATAAGTTGTCGTGGCACTGTCAGGGGTTTTTTTTTAAAAAATTCTGTGACTGCCACGCTAGCGGTGGCTACCCCGTATTTAGGTTTTGCCACCTGTAGGTGGGCTAAGCTGTAAGTAAGATGGCAAGGGGTTGACACGACATTAGCGTATTTTTTTAAAAAAAAAAATTATTATTTTGCCACTCCCACGGTCAGCAGTGGCTTTCACATATTTAATTTTTACGACATCCTAAGCCATGGTTAGGTTGCTACGGCCCATAGTAAAATTTAGCCATGGCTAAAACCAAACTTTCTACCAGTGTTTAAGCGTTCAAATTTAAAATTTACCTTATATTTGATTCAATATGTTACTTGGTACTCCACCAAATTAAAGTTCCCCACTTATGATAAAAAATTTTAACTCATGACAAAAAATGGCTTTTTAGAAAAATGTATATAAGAAACTAATGGTATATAATCTATTAATATATATAAATACAAATTGAATTGAACTGAACAATTCATTAGAATGCGTGAAGCTCTTGTTTCAAATTGAGCCAAGCCCGAGAGGTTATGTGCTCAAGTTCTATATTTCATAATTTATTAAATTGCTAATTTAAAGACAAACATTCATTTGATCACTAAATACAGTGTATGAGTTTAATCAGAAACAAACCGAACACTGCTTCATTACACCCTTAGGACGGTACTTGACACATCATATCATGCATTTCGGATACCTTGGTAAAGGGAGGGCATATTACATGGTCATAAAACAAAAAAATAATCCAAATCTTGACTTCCGAAGAAACGAACAAATATGCTCCTCACGTATAATTTTTTTTTATTTCCCTTCCTTTTCTGTTTTATTTAAATGAATCTTCTATTCTTATAAACATCCAACGGGTGTCTGGAACTGGAGAAAAAAAAAAAGAACAGGTAGGAATCCCCAGAAAAATCCAGCCAAAATGGTTGTCAGAATCTTAGATAGATAAAGGGAAACCGAAGGAGGAGATCCGAACAGACAAGAAAGAGGCCACAATCTTGTCAACTTAAATTGATGTCAGTTTTTACAATAATAAAAGGACACCCACCTACACCTGCACCTACACCACCTTCCCTCACCCGTCTACCATTTTTGTGGAAGAAATCGTGCATTACCCAAATCTTCCCTTTTGTTTCCTCTTTCTTTTGCCTCTAATTTTACTCAAGTTGGCCGTATATGTTCTGTTCTATCCCTTCTTTTAAAGCCATCATTGTTGGATTCTTTCTATCAATTACTTTGCAGCAAATGATACAAAAAAAAAAAGGCAGCTTGTATAAAATATTCCCCTGTTGTGAATGGCGCATGCGCTCTTTGGAATCTTTTCACCACTCAAGTCCACCCCCATTCCACCCTTTTGATCCTTCTCCGTTTTAGTGTCAATCTTTGGGCTTCTCCCTGTTCTGGGTAGCTGGTGATTGATGAGATAAAATTGGGTTTGCATGGAATTGGGAGTTAGGCAAGCAAGCTGCTTGTTCTGCAAATATTTTGAGCGTTAGTCCACTCTTACTCCTGGTCCTTCTCCGTTTTAGTGTCAACCATTTGGTTTCTAACTGTTTTGGGTACCTGGGTAATTGAGATGGTATTGGGCTTTTTGCATGGAATTGGGAGGTAGGCGAGGAAGCTGTTTGTTCTGCAAAGGTTGAGCCGTGGGAGTTGGAAAACAGAGATGGGATGAGGAGGTTTGTTTTCCATTGAAATTGAGGTTATAAAGAGTATAGGAGATGGCTTCGGCGCGTACCAACTTGGTGATGACCGTGATTGGGTTTACCATCAGTACTACTTTCATAGTCTTTGTCTGTACGAGGCTCATCTTTGCAAGAATTCGGTTGAGTGCGTCAAGAAGATCGCTACAGGCTGCTGCTGTCACAGTTGACTCTAGTCTGGTAAGTTTTCTTCTCATTTGCTTCTTCGACTTGTCTCTTTGGTTGTCCTTTGTTCTTGAATTGCCTTATTGTGCATTTTTGCTTGGTTTTGTGAAATTGGGTGATAAAATCTTTAAATATTAGGTATGGAGTGCATTTATCCTCAATTAGGTTATGTTTAAGCAACAATGCTCTTTAGAGTTCTCTTTCAATTTTGTTTTGATATAAGATGGTGGGTGCATATTGTTATGCCAATTTGGATCCATTATGCCTTTTCATGGATCTTCCCTTCACCCATCCCAAAGATCCTGATTCAAGATAAATTCATGAGGAAGCAGTGAAGAATATTAAAACGGGAAAAAACATATGATTGTACCAGCTACAATACCTTCTGGAAAAAATTAAACCCGCTGAGCTTTTGGAACAACAATGGGTATGTTTATTACACTAGCGGATTCAAACCAATTTCTCTGATATACCAAATAATTACATTATATCGAATAGAATAATTCTGATAATTTAAATCATTACATTATATCCAATAAAATGATTTTGGCGTTTTTGTGACCACGTGAACGAGATGTATTGGCCGCTGAGATGTGTTGGCCACTGCCGGTCATTAGATTGCCACCCAGAACCGTGAAGGCAATGTAGAAACAGTGAAGGCTTCCACGTCGGCATCCAAGCTAATCATGTTTTGATAGCGATCATAGGTTTTCACAGGCATTAAAAACCAGTGTAGGTCACTTAATCCAAAAAGCTAAGCGATGGAACAAGGTTTTCACATTAGCTTATATTCAAGTTACCGCCTCTTCATGATCGATATGGGAATGACCCAACAAATATTCAGCAGCGAAGTGATTGATTTCCCTTCATAGCTGTTTTCATAAGTTTGTTTGGTTCTGTTCTTTGTCACAATCGTCTCTTTTTCTCAATTTACTAACCGTGGGCCATGATTGTGAACGGCATGTGTTAAACTTCTTTTTTCAAAATACTTTTCAATATTATGAAGTGGTTTTAGAACAATTCTATTATGCATTTTGGTGGCGTAGGATTGAAATCTGAATTTGCACGTTGGTTTGTTGGTTGGTTTGAATAGAACATTTTCTTGCTACTGAATTATATGTGTGGTTTTATCTTGAAATAGCTAGAACGTGGGTTGCAGGGATTGGAACCTGTTACAGTCGCATCCTTTCCAACAAAGAAATACAATGATGAGTATTCAACTCAGCAAGACACCCAGTAAGTTCATCTGCTCATCTTGTACTGTCCTATTGTCATACCTTTCTTTTTTCCTCACGAAATTGGACAAAACTTATGAAGAGAAAATTGTGACTTTTGTTAAATTGGCTTTTCATATTTAAAACAATTGGTAACATGACGATTACAAACTAATAAGTAACGTGAACAGGGGATGTGTTTTTTATGAACCTTTTAAATGTCAAAATCATGTCCTATATCAACACAATGACAACACCACATTATGTAAATTGTAAGGATTCTGAAATGTAATTCTTTTCCTAGATTCATGCCTATAGCTTGACATTCACTAATCAATTTTCTTTTCACTTTTTTGTAGCAGTTACTATGAATTTCAAATCCAATAATGGTCTAATAGCAGCCACCAATTGAGAAAATGTGTTTGCCTCCTTTCTTGGCCACTCTGTAAATGCTCATTACCTTCACTAAGTCTCATTATTGAGTCCCATTTGATTGAAATGTGATGACTTAAGAAATCAAATTTTGAAGCTAAGTTCCCTTCTCTTTAAGCTGGAAAATGGTTCTCATTGAGCTTAAGCAAACATGAATATTACTATGCATTTGCATTTGCTAGAGTTATCTTTTTGTTACTTATCCACTTAACACTACTAAAGGAAGCCTTCATGTATGGTTTGAAATGTGTTGGGTGCTCTTGATTTGAATTTTGGAGATGGCACACTCTAAAGAAATGTATTAACAAGAGGCAATAACACCACCTTCAACTAAGTCTGGTTACCTAATTTGAGCTTTAGTGTACTACTTCTGCTAAATAACTTCCACTTGCTATACATTTCACTCTATTTGAAACCTTGCATTAATGCGCATTTCTTGTTCCTATCTTATGACGTGTTTCCTATCATAGACTCATGGGTAATTCTTCAGTTACAAATTGAATCCCGTGCTAGTACCCTTACAGGAAGATAAAATGGACGCAAGACATAATATATCCTTTTACATGATGCTTTTTATCTTTGACAGATGCACAATTTGCCTTTCTGAATACCGAGAGAAGGATAGTTTGCGTATTCTCCCTCTTTGCGGGCACAATTTTCATGTCAACTGCATAGATAAGTGGCTACAACAGCACTCAACATGCCCAGTTTGTAGGCTGTCCCTGCGAGACTTGGCTGAGAGAAAACGTATGCTGCCTTCCATGTCTAGCTCTATGATCAGAACTCCAAGTGGACATCTGGAAACTTATGATTCTCGGTTATACTGGTGTGTGCATAATGGCCATGACCACTCAACTAGAATTCTATACAACCATAGAATGCAGTCTATTGAAGAAGATAGCAATTCCATTATCTATCATGCAGCTTGATGAATCTGAATCGAGGAATGTGAATAGCTGTCCAGAAAGGAGAAAGCCGTGTTCCCAAGGCCATCAGCAGGAGAAATGGCATGTCATTCATGATAATTTACATGCTAAAGATTTGTTCTTTGTTCATCTCATAATCTCACTTTTTTCTGATTTTTATGGGGCAGTTCACGTTTCCCTTTGGTTATTTGTTTTATCCTGCTGTATATATGCTCAGTCTTTTGGTTGATCTTAATTAGTGTGTATAGGTAACATCTAATTTCGTGTTTTGTCTTCGCCTATATATGGTGCATTTTCTTTAAAAAATGTTATTAAAAGAAAGGCTAGCTCTGCTGGTTAATATATGCTTTCTACTCTAGAATCTATAAATATTATAGCTATATACTTGCCCATTTTTTGACATCTTCGATTAATATATATATTGGTAGCTGCAGCTTCTTTTCTGTTTTTAACCAACTGTTAAACACACAGAAAAATAATGATTTGTGAGTAAAACACTTTATCGTCATTTTGGTGACCTTTTTAGCAAGAAATGAACCACTTCTAAGAAGTGCAAAATATAAGAGATCCGAAGGAGGTGGGAAAAGTAAGAAAAGTTTTATTAGTGCACACAGCATTGCTCAAATTTGTATAGCCTGTATACCTACAAAGACTCGGGTATTTCAGGTTTGGTAAGTGCATCAAATTATTTTTTCAAAGAAAGAGAAAATAATCCATTGTCAAAGCCTAAAACATTCCGGATCTCTCAAAGGGCAAGGTGTAGGTAAAATGTTTTCCCTGTGCTTTGGGTTTTGACATTATTATGATCTATCCAGCCATCTAAGTGTGGCCATTTAGCATGGCAAACATAATACTACATTGAGCATTATATACACGAGCTGTAGTTCATCTTTCTTTATTTAATTAGAGTTTATATGGCTTATCATCTCTTAATTCAGTTAATAGTTTATCTGTAAAATCAGAGGCCGTACTTGGCGTGGCATCTACTCCTAGTAGTTTTTCAAATCAAGTTAATGTTTTTAACACTCTTAATGTAATTGTAACAAAAATTAATTTTAAAACATGCTTAAACTAGTGTATTTTTTAAAATAAAAGTAGGTCATATTGACATTTAAAAAGGAAAAAAATTTATTAATGTTCTAATTATGCACTCTACTTCCTATACAAATGGACAATATTATATAGGATCCACTAAAAAAATATTTATTGTTGAATCATACCTCATATATGTTATATAAAGTGTAGCTCACCTTAATTTTTCTTTATTCATTTTCCTTAAAAAAAAAGTTGCATTTAGTGAGTGCTAGAAAATAGTAACGCTGAAAATACAGTCATCTGAGTTTTCAACCAAAAAAAGTGAGTTGCTACTGATAACTCTCTTGAGGAGTATTATTTTGATTTAATTTGGATTTTAATTGTTAGTCTTGAGCAGGTTTTTATATTAGTTCTAGTATATATTAGAGTTTTTAGTTATGTTGAATAAAATTATGAAATCATTACAAATATTAGGCTTAATTGCATGTATTTTATTTTATTTGAAGGCCAAGCATTGTTCGAAATTAATTGGCTTAATTGAAGATGTATTATTCCTAAAGGACCATTTGGTAGGCATGAAAATATTGTAAATAAAAAAAAGAAATGATAATACAATAAAATAAAATGACATAAAATATTTAAAGATGTTTGGAAAATGACAATTTTCTACCTCATGTGTGTGCCCTAAATTTAACCCAATTTCTTTTGTTTTTCACTAGAAAATGCTACTTTGTACAATTTTTACCTAGACTTGCCTTGGCAGAAAATAAAATTTCTTTTGATTAAATTTCAATATATCCAAACATAATAAATTTTCTAGCTCCATATTTTATATTTCTTTTATGAAATTTCAAGACAACCAAAAAGATGGTAAAGAATTGTTGTCCAAAGTTGGAATTATTTGAAGGAATGGAGAGTTCATTGTTAATAAGGAAGTCTAGTCAAGCTAGGAGCATTAGCATGATGAAGATAAACATGAACGAGAATTAGGAATGTTGCGGGCTAATGCTTTTTGGAGATTGACTAAAAATAGGAGATTGACTAAAATGGAGAGACTCTTTTGCGGATCTATTCTATGACAAAAGAGATGCTTGGTTTTGGAGAGACATTCGAGAGAAAGAAGAGAAGTGAAGACAACATAGTAAAGAATTTTGCTTTAGAATTCTTCTTTTTTTACTTTTTTATTTTCTTTTCTAATATTGGACTCCTGGGCTTTAATTGCAATGAATTTTATAATTTTTTCAATTTGTTTTATGGGGTAATTTTATATATCTAAGATGCACAATGGATCTTAGTTGTGACATAATATAAAATTATTATTTTCTACCTATTTATAATTGTGATTTGTTGATTATTCTATTGAGTGCTCAATGCTACAAAAACTTATCTAAGTTTTATTAGATAAAGAGATTTTTTTTGCCTCGATATAAGAAAATTAAAGATATCATGAATAAAATTGTTTATAATGATGTAGACATATATTTGATATAACACTCTAATTTGGCTCGCGCACGGACCAAATCATGATGTTAAAATTTGGAAAATTATTCGTTGGACTACTAAAGTAATTAGTACTCAAGTAGATCTCAAACCTCAAGTAGGCTTACATCCAAAAAACCTTGAGAGAGCTACTACATATGGATCCTGATGTGAAAATTATAAAGTAAGTACACATGCTGAATCAAGTAATAATAGTGATAAGAAAGTATCGTCTCATAAGGAATTAGTAGTATAAATTCACAATTATCAAAATTAATTTAATTAATTATACTTGAATAAAAATAAATTCAAAGAGTAATTTAATTATGAATTAAGACTAAACTAATCTAACATGTAGTATTTAAATGAGATATTAACTTGAAGACGACAAACATAGGATTTTTAATTTTACCTAGTGCTGTATATGATTAAAGTTATAATTTCTACTTATGAATTGCACGTTTAAATCATTAACAACTGGATTTAATTATTCATGATAATCTCTCTATTTAACATAAACTTACTACTCACACCCAACTTCTATATCTCTATGAAATTGTATATGTAAAATAATATATTAAGTTCTACCCTTAACAGGTATCTAAGACATATGATTATATCTCTATCTCATATATAAATCACCTAAAATAGATGAACAATGACTATTTTATTCAATAACAAATCTAATTTTTCTATCTTTAGACAAGATCAAATTTCCAAACCTAACAATAGGTGGTCGGCCTAATTCTAGTATTAAGAACATGATAAAATAGATGATCTAAAACACAATCACATAAATAAAAATTAATAACCTTTATTAAGTTATGCACTAGGTTTCATTGAAAATCCTAGAAAAGAATTTACTCCATAAAATATTCGATAAAACTCAGGAAATTCATATGTGATATTAAAGACATAATTTAATTACAAAGAAACTAAATCGAAATAAAGAAAAACTCTTTTGGTGGAAGCGTCTTCTTTTTTTGATTCAACTTCTTCGTCTTCTTTCTCTCGTCTTTCGTGTCGTCTCTTAGCCGTCTAATGTTGTTCTTCTTTTTTCTTCCTTTTTTCCTCTATTTTTTACACAAGAGGATGTTGTTCTTCTTTTTTCTTCCTTTTTTCCTCTATTTTTTACACAAGAGGATGTCCCCTTATATGGAATTTCTCTGTGTTTATCTGCAACTCTAAATTTTCAGCGTGAGCATCCTTATCTGCCCATTAAACATCCTTATCACCAAGGATGCCCAATTCTCATCTTCAATGACAAGGCATGCTTATCTCTAATCATGTTCAAGCCTTATCATTCAGAGTTAGTTGCAATCCAAACCTCCCGACGTTTGGCTAAAGATGAGATTCAGATCCTTATCCAAATCTTCTTAATCCTTATCGACATGTCAGCAAATCCCTCCTTCTGCACATTGTGATTACCCAACACGTTCCATCTGCATTTTTAGTAAATTGCTCGCTCCAAATATCGGCATTCCTAGTACCGCTATGATTGGTTATAATTTTGCACTCAATTAATTCTGGATCGACTTCTAACTCTTATACCTTAATAGAACAACATCGATTAACATTTTTTACCAAAATCACAATAATTTCTCACTTTATTAATAATATCTAATAAACTTTTAAACTAATAAAATTGAAATAAAAATCACTTGAAACATGACAAAAACTCGATATAAAATGCAAAGAATAATAACTCTTTTATAGAGTTATCATATCCTTACTAGGTTGCATTGAAGGAAAGAATGACATGACTTCATTTCATCATAAAGCTTTCAATCATGATCATTTCGAGCTGTAGGAAAGGTGCACTCTCACTACTATTAAAAGGTTGAGCGTTAAGGAACACATCTTACTAAGAGTGCATAATGTCATGCATAGGTCATTTCTTACACTTAGTTTCATTCTTCTGTTAGTTATCTCATTGAATAATGATGTTCATACGAAAAAGGGCTACAGGGGTTATGATTACCTATTCTATATACCCTTAACATTCAACTAAATAAGGCAAGGCAATCTCCAGATGTCAGGGTGCCACACCTGACATCTAATCTTCACATGGACACTTCAGGTAGTATGACACACTAGCTCCTCCAGTCCACATCACTTCAACACATAAAGCCACAACCACAAAAGTTTCGCGTACTTGTTATAGCCCCACATCAGTTCTAAGACTCTGAGGATTAAACACAACCCCAAAGAAGATTGTTAGTTAATAGCCCTAAAGTTAACTCCTTCCATGGTAAGTCAAATAAATAAAATAGCACGTAAACACACAAAATGTTAATCAAGGCTTGAGATATTACTTAAACATATTATACAATATAGTCTAGATTTGAGCCCACTTAGGGTTACGTTAGGTTCGGTTTACATTGTTAGTGATACATAACTATAACATATCATAATACAAACTACAATAGACAAATAATCCCCCCACCTCCCCCACGTCCTCTAACTAGTTGATGAGTACCCTAGTACCCACAAAGAAAATTATGAACTTCAAGGAAACCTCACAAGACAATAAGTGTTTGGAGAGGCATATTAAGCTGTCTCAAGTATAAACATATAATATAAGCCGTCATGCTTATGAGCAGGACTAATATGAACATAAACATACATACTCATGTCCATACATCTACCATATATTGCCCACCATTGTACTTGAATAGCTAGGACGTAGTGCCTCAATTTCTGGAATTGAACTACATTAAGCAATGCCCACTGAAACTACACAACTCAAAGTGGGAGGAATACTAGTCCAAAGTTGCTATTCTTTGTACAACCCTCATTTGCAAAATTGAAAAATCCTCATATATATATATATATATATGCATAATAATTCTAGGCATTGGTCTTAGATTTGGCCGCGAAAGTTGACGTTGCTAATTATAAGTGATTGTTTGGCTGGCGTTTGGTAACTAATCATTATGGAAAAGTTTTCAAAATTAGCCGTCAGAAACAAAACAAGGAGGTTCAAATCCCAATGACTACTATTTTTGGAAAGAAATAAGGCTTTGAAAGTGTGTTTTGAACAACTTTTGCTATTTTTGTGAACCATAGATTCTTTTGGTGCAAATTAGGAAGTTTAATCTTGTGTTAGGAGTAGTTTTACCTATTAGCTTGCATTCCTAAGTGTTTGTTGTGTAAACCAAGGAAAGATCTTGATTGTCTGAGGTACCTCAAGTGTGCTTGAGCTGATTGTTAGCTCCCAAGGTGTGGGAGTGTGTCTGGAAACATTTTGCTTGAGGAGAGCAAGTGGTTGGAGGTGTAGTTTCAAGGTTGTTGGCTCCAAGGGTGTTTGGAGCTTGGTTAGCTAGGGTCCTTGACACTCTATGTTTGTGAAAGAAGTTGGAGACTACAAGAATGGTTAGAATGCAAATTTCCTTGGCACTTGAGGGATGCTTGTGAAGGAGGCCTAGCTTGGTTGCTTGTAAAGTTAGAAGTTGGTTTGCTTAGTGAAGCTACGAAAACCTACTTATCAAAGAACTTGGTTGGATAGAAGAGTGGAGTATTAGTTAGGAACCTCTTTAAAAATTTGTATGTATTCTCTCTTGTTTCTCACTTCTCAGTATGTAGGTGCTTGCTCTCTCATTTGTATTCACTTGTTTGTGCACACTATCTTGACTCACTCATGCTTGACTTCTTTGCTATTTGTAGTTAAGTGTTTTCAAGTTCTATGCCATCTCACTACATGTATGGTTTGACTAGTTCACTAAAACAAGTAGCATGTTGGAATTGAACTTGTTTTGCCTCATACACATATAACTTTACCTTTGGGTTCATATTCTTTGTTTGCCTCTCCTACTTATCCTTTTGCATGCTTGTTTATTAATTAATTGTGCTTAAATTATTTCTGCATTAATTATCCATTTTTTTAATCTTTATAAAGCCCAAAACATTATGAGGATCAAACTATTTGTGGTTAGTGTTTGTAGTTAACTCTCACCCACATTAGGCCGCTTTCACAGATGCCCTTCCTCCTCATCCTTTATCCAGGCTTGGAACAGACAATGCAGAAGGATTGACATAGTTAGCCAACTCCTTGAACTAAAATCCTACAAATTTGCAAACCAAAACTCTAAGTATCCTAGTCTTGGGACAACTGGGAAGGGAAGGTATTGGCATGGTAATTTCTAGAGTTACACAGGATAATCCAGACCCCTATGAATTGGGGAATTGCTGGCAGGTAATTTACCCATCCAAATGCCATAGGGTATTTACTAGGCACGTAACCCAAGGCCTGGGTAAATTTGATGATATTATACCAACGTTTGACTGAGAATCCCATACTTAGTGAGCTTTTTCACAGGATGCAATTCTGCTATCGGGTTGTTGCTCGTCCAGGCTTCTGACATTAAATGTGAACATCTACAATACAATTTGGTGCATGCCAATTTGTGCTAGGGTAGACCACTGTCCAAAATCTATAATTTGTGCATTGGGCATGCACCACTATGCATTGTTATCGTAGGCTCAAGTACATGGCAATCCATAATCTCTACCCTCGAGTGTGCACATATGCGGCCAGACCCTTGCCTATTGAAAGAACAAAATTGGGATTTTTATCTTCCAATGTATGTCATTTTAATGCTTGGTTTTTTAGCTTTCAATGCTTATGGGATGGACACCCAACAATTATCCCTTTCCTGATCTCATGTGAATCTCCTTAAACTGTGTAAGAAGTGTCTTCTATGCCTGCTTCATTGCTAAATGACATGTTCTTTCAGAATTATTTTGGTCATCATATACCATGCTTTCATCACAATATGAATCACAAATAAATCCAGTAACTTGCTATCCAACACAACTCTAATCTAGTAACACACATATTAATATGCTTGCCCTTCAAATGAAAATTTATATTCTTGTTGAATTCAATTGCACTCTTGACTAGCAATCTGACTGTTCACCTGATCAATATTTATTAACATTTATAAATATTATTGAGGTAAATAGTTAAAGTGCCACTTGAAGCAGGGTTTTGGTTTTCATGCGAGGAGTGCTAACGGTTTAAAATATACAATATTTACCCAGGTCTTTTAATGAGATTTTATACTTCCCGGGTATAATCATTTTTTATTAGGTGATATTTCTTGTTATATTCTAGTTAATTAATATTGTGTGAGATATGCTTAATTTTGGTGTTTTAATGTAGAAAAAGATGAAACAAATTATGATTAGGATTTTTTGGTGAGAGCATTGAACCCCACCCATTGATGGCTACAATTTATGGTGTTGACAAAGCTCGATGAGATTCTTGAGTAGGTTAAAGAGTTGGAAACTTGAGTAGACTATGCTGAGTTGTGAACACCTTCATTGAATTCATGTATCTAATAACCATCTCATCTTCTATATAAAGGGGTGGTCATTTGTTATTTGACATATCTCAACTTTTGGCTTAGAAGTAACTCTAGTTTTTATAATCCTTTTCTTTTCATAATAAGAAGTAGTTTTTTTATATTGTTTTCTATTTTCATTATGGAGTAGTCCTTTGTTTCGTTTTAGAGAAGAATGGAACTTAACATGGTTTTATTAGATTCATTTTCGTTTTAGAGAAGAATGGAACTTAACATGGTTTTATTAGATTCATTTCAACCTCTTACTCTTTTATTGAATCAGAATGATTGAATTATCATGTTCTTAATGCTAAGAGTAGCTTGATCGCCTATTTTTTAGATCATGAGATTTAATTAGATTTCGGGAGAAATTAATTAGATTAGTCATTGATAATTCATCATACGATGAGTCTTGTGACTTGTTTGTTGTTGTGGTCAGGAGATCCACAATATCGTATGCGATTGTTAGGAAAATCTTAATACGGTGTTTTGTTGATTAATCAATTATCACCGGGAAGTAGAAATTGAGGCAAAATAATAGAAGCATGAAGGAGCGGAATCCACCATGTCATATAATTATCCTATATCGACAATCCGAGGGAATAATAGATAAGAGTAACATGTGATGAAGGTTAAATTCAGGTTAAGGGAAATTCGACTCTAGAACGAGTTTTATCCATACCAGTCTTTCTTTCATTTAAAGTTATTACATAGATTTAGTTCAAATATTTTAATTTTTTCTCTTAATTTCTTTTTCTTTAATTAATTTAAGAAAATTCATCTTCTTGTGGGACGATACATAAACTTATTACTATATTACTTGTATCGCCCGTGTATACTTGCATGTAATTAAAATTATTCGAACAAGTTTTGGCGCCATTGCTGGGGAGTTTGAATTTCCTTAGTTAATTTGGGATTAGAATTTTTAGTCTTTTTTTTTATTGTCTAGTTTTTATAAAAATAGAAAATATATATACTCTATCATTGTCTTTTTCCTTATTGCAATCCAAGATTAGGTAGTACCTCTTACAAGAGGGTTACAACTTAGTATTATTGCACCACCGGTGGATGCAATCCACTTCGAGCTTAAACTAGTTTTATTTAATATATTACAAACTATAGGACAATTTAGTGGATCTCCTACTGAAAATCCTAATAGGCATATCATGGATTTCCTATCGGTTTGTGATATGCATAAGCAACCTGGTTTCTCTGATGACGCTATGAGATCCCTCAATTTAGTCCCACATCTAATACCTACCACGCTAAAATCCTGTTTATAAGTAGAAATGGACTATAGATCTTTAACTTGGGTTAACCATTTTAAAGAAATGACTTAGGCCCATTACATTGCACTTTGGGCCGAGTCATTACAAATGGTATCAGAGCTAATCTGATACCGTATTAGATAGTGGGCTGGACTAGGGACGTTGTGTAACACCCCGATTTCGGTTCACTTAAGAACCAGATCAGAAATGCTACAATCGAGTCGAGTCATGTTTAAAGCTGTCGGTCGGTACAACTCATGTAACACCCCAATTTCGGTTCACTTAAGAACCGGATCAGAAATGTTACGATCGAGTCGAGACATGTTTAATATTATTAGTCAGTGAGACTCGATCCAGTAAATAGATCGAAATAACCCTCTTGGTGTCATAAGAATGGAAGACATTGTTAAATAAACATCAAAATACATCAAGTATAAATAAATGTAAGAAAGAAAATCTTATGTTGAGCTCAAGTGTGTGCAGGATTTATCTTTCCTTCCGCCGAAGTAGATACAGGATTTGCGAGACCTGCATATATTATAAGAAAACCGTCAGTAACGAATGTTACTGGTCCGAAAAATAACTAATACAATCTGGCAAATGGGTATTCCATTACCCACGAAAACATATGAAACTTCAAGAATGCCTCACACAGGGCAGTAAGCAAACATACTTAAACAAATGCCGGCTCGCATGCACGGCTCATAAACATAATCATACATACATACAGCGCTTACGCCCTCACACCTTCCATATCACCCGCCACTGTACTCAAATGGCAAAAGGAACAATTAAGTTAGTGCCACATATTCCGGAAAT
>JAVDBV010000817.1:0-14645 GCA_032619315.1 Piper longum
GACGTGGGGAGACACATGCGAATGCAGGCAAACAGTTTGGTGGTGCCCATGCTCGGAAAATGCCAACAGTAGCGAAGTTGGGATCATTATCGGTTGGGATCGATAGCCTAGATGATGAGGAACATGGTGGTGGTGATGATCGACAAAGTACGACCATTGGCTGGCCGAAAAATAGTCAGAAAGCGTGGGAATCATAGCCAGCGCCAAAGTGGCCACAATGGTGGTCATAAGTAGTTTCAAAATGTCTGCCTCGATGAAAGGAATCTATCTGGGTGGTTGGCCTCACCGGAGGTGGCTTGTTCGCACCAAAAAATGCCTCGAAAGTGGTAGCGATGAATGCGGCAACACAAGCATCAGTGGTGGGTTCTTGAGTAGCAAGCCGCCAGGCAGTCATGATCAAACCTATCAAGTGGCAGGAGGATGGCCAAAAATTCATCAGCGGCGAGCTAAAGTGACGACAATGCCAGGGTGCAACAATGCAAAATAATGGGGAAAACCAATCTTTTGGTTTTTATTTTTATTGAATGGTCCATATCTTGCCATGTGGCGCGATCTCAACCATCTAGTAACTCATGCATCTAGTGGCTCCCACATAGGGTAGATGCAATATATATACACATACAGAGAGCTCGGATCCAAATCGTCCAAAGTCAAAACTGACTTAAGGCCTAAAAATGATTCTATAGGTGGTAATCGTGGCAAGAAGGCTAAATAGGCGTCGAAACCCTGAACTCAATCAAGTGAAAATTTGTGACTCAAATCAAGTTGCCCACAGGGGCTTCGGTAGTTTGAAAATGCTAAGATGCATGTAAATGAGATACCCTCAAAATCCCAAATGGATACTAAACACTGCACCGACCTAGATCTAGCACTAAATTCATGGCTAACACATAAAAATTATCTGTATACCTCATGTATACTCTGTTGTAACATAACTGAAGCTATCATCTACATGTCTAGTGTACTCAACCTCCATAACATGCTTATACAACCATCTAGGAGCCATACTCATGGTCTGAACACTGGTTTGGCTCGAACTTATTTGAACCGACTTGAAACTGCCTTGATTCAGGCAAAGCAACAAGCGGGTAAAACCCTAACCCGCTTGAATCGGGCTCGAACTTATGAGACGGGCTCTTGCAATCCTACTTTATGAGAACTCTTGGTTAACTCAAGGATTTTTTTAAAAAATTCTAACAATAGGGTATTAAGTTTCAAAGTTTCGCTCAAGGGTTATTTTTTAAAGACAATTCATAATTTTGGGCTTTTTATTTGCGCAATTGTGTATCTGTGCATGCTTCTAATTTCAACTTTCCAAAGATGAAGCAGCTTAGTTTTATTTTTTCGATTTTGGTAAATTTATTGAGTTAATATTTCCAACATAGTCGGTTATATTACTATTAATTTATTATGACCAACCACAAATCTGATAGGGAATTAAATGTAATACTTTAATGCATTTAACAATTCTTGAATTGCTAATAAGACTGCCCATAAAATGTATGAATAAAACTATAAACCTTAATCGAAAGCATACTTTGATCCATATTAATTCTTAGTGAAGAAATAGTCTTTTCTCTTTTCTTTCTTCAACTTACGGTGCATTTCTCTTTGATGGTGTAGAGAATAACTTAAAACTCATTCTATTATGACATTATGCCTTTTATAAGGAAAAGAGAGGGTACTTTATGTAATACCCCATTTCGGTTCTCCGCGAGCCGGACTAGAAATGCTACCGGTGACCGAACCGTTCGCTAATCTACTTAGTTTGGTCAAGCCAACCCGAATTTACCCTCAGCATCTCAAGATGGTGATGCAATCATTCAATGCATGGATGAGATGCTTAGGTTCTAACGTTGTTTTAGCTGAATGCAATGATATGTGATTGATACACAAAATAAGAAAACTCGTAAAAAGTTCGAAAAACAATAATTTTTAAAACAATACAAATAGAGTCACCCCTAAAAGTGCGATAGGGACCACCCTGTCAATGACACATATTATACTATATCGATAAAAACATAAAACACCGATAAAACATCATATCTTTCGAGCAATATTATCATTATATATAAAACCCCAGCTTCGGGTTGGAGTTTTAACCGCTTGTAGTTTTGCCCGAATTGGACCAGTTTTGAGTCGGTTCGAGCAAGCTTGAGCTAGACTAGTTTTCAGATCATGGTGCCCAAATGACCATATGAGCATGTTATAGTAGCTGAGTATGTCCGACATGTAGATGGTAGTTTCAGTTTGGCTAGAGCAGAGCATTAGTTATCAATCTTGAATCGGTTCTTAGGTGAACCAAAATCGTGGTGTTACAGTTTGGTATCAGAGCCATGTCTTACTCGATTAAGATGGAACACTTTTATTTTGAGCCAAGTATGTGGAGTGCTCAATTAGACTTGAGAAATTCATGCTTTGGTATTTGCGGTTATAGAGGAGTTATGAGATGGGTATGACAGCATGATTTCAATAGATGTCAGCGTGGATCTCATAAGAATATCATGATAAGCTTAGAGACATGTCTTTTCTTTTACTATGCCATAGATTTGGACAACTTAATGTGTCCTCATGCTCTGTTAGTTGAGGGTGAGTTAGATGGTGACGGGAATACCCAAAACTTTTACGACCGCATTGCACCATTTGCCCGTCTTTTGCATCTCACTAAATTAGTCCTTCCTTAAAACATAGTATACATAGCAAGACAGAGTTATAAGAGATAACACCAGTAGGAAGCTTGGAGTATGAAGTGACAGATGAGCATGGACCATCGAGTTCCTTAAACAGATCCATTAGGCATAGTCCGAGGTTTACATTGGGGAACATAGACCTTTAGACAGATTCTCGTAGATGGAGGATGTGACTATGCAACCAGATCCATGTAACGACTTGAAAGCTTGTAGCACAAATGTGAGTTTGAAGTAGATGACTTGTATGGACCACATCGAAGAGATAACAGTGGATGAGGACAAGTAGGGAGGTTGATCTACAGTCCCATGAACAATTCACTACCTCCCCCCTCTTCCACTAGTGTATGTCTGTCCTAACAGTATTATTGGCCACTTTTTAACATATAGAGGCAGGAACACACCGAGAATGAGAAAGATTACATTTGACCACAAATTAAGATATTTGACTGGATTTCACTTGATCTGCAAAGGCCAGATTAGTGATTGCTATTTAGAACTAATCAGTTACTCCAAATTCCAGGAGACCAGTGTCGACATTATTTTTCCATCGTACGTGTCACCATTATGATCCAAACCCCTCAAGATAAGACATGCACGGTTGGATAACCTGAGTTGAGTTGATTATAGCTACCTCTAGGGAGATGTACACATGGAGATAAATATGCGAGAGACAATAATGAGTTCACAAAGTACATGATCAGGATCGGGCTTCAGCACTTGGATAGCACAATCGGCATCCGAGTAGCACAATTTCCATCCAAGTAGCACAACCACTGTCCAAGTTGCACAACCCCCATCCGAGTGGCCCAACCACCGACTGTGATGCACTACCTCTGTCTGAGTGAGCAATTATTGTGAAGGCAATGGCCAAGTAGTTACCTCACCCTATAAGATGACAACTACTTGAGGATGTTCTTAGCCTTGCATAGAGACCGCATGTCACAATATTCAGAGCAGAGTAGTGTCAGAGATTGGGGAGAAGATATATCTACAATAACATCAGCTGCGAAAAGGATAATTATGTGCACTGGAATTATTCTATGTGAAGGCACATGATCAACTTTACCAGCCATCTTGCATAACGTTTCCTTGACCTGTCATCCTTAGTTCAGATGTGTATTGCAAGAAAGCATCATCAGACAGTGTTAGCGACAGTCTTATAAGGGTGCATATGGACCGACTCGGAGAACATGGTAGTATGACCTTTAGATGGGATGGCGAAAGTGGTTAGATTGTTCAGTCAACATGACAGTGTACGTATGGGCTATGGCCAAGGTATACAAATCAAATGATTAGTAGACGGTCAGACATGAAGTGTGACCTTATCTTGCAAGAGGAGTTTGACTCATATTAGAGCACTTGGTTTGGATGATGGGTTCAGTTAGGGAGTGTCCTTGAGGGGGAGAGAGTGATTTCCTTATTCTTCACCAGCATGATTAGGTACTTACCTTGAGCCATAGGATTTAACCTTTACCTTAAGTGTAGGAGGTACCTTCGTGGTATTGTTTGGGGCATACAATGCAAGTGGCCGATGGCAGACCAGTTTTGAGACGACGATTTCACCCTAGTTTGGAAGCGACGTAGACAAAGACTTCAGTCAGACCAGATCATGTTGACTAGATAGAGGGACATTAATGTATGCTCATCTTGACTTATAGCCTTCCTTCAAAGTCTACTACAGCGGTAGTAGTCTTGTGAATCAAGATTAGGGCTAAAAATCTGTACGGGACATCAGGTCACACACCACTGAAGAGCAAACGAGACACATGTCAAGCCTCTCTATGAGTCACTATAGGCTTGAGGGGAGATAGTGGTTCTTTGGGTCGTTTGAACCTCATCTATTTAAAAGTGCGTAACTACTACGGTATCAAGAAGCACATGCCTACTATTAGTTTATTGAACTAGAGCCACTCAGGAGTTGTCTCTTAAACTCGTCATTGATTGGTTGTTCCATAAGTTGACCACCTATGGTGGACTCAGTTCATGATGATCTTAGAAACATGTCCATAGACCTACTCATAAGTTTGAGGCACCCACTATCCTAGACAGAGTTTCATTACCCCATTATAACTTAAATGGAGATCCTCACATCACCATAGATAGAATGATATACATACCTAATAGAATTTTCCTAGCTTAGTGTACTCTCTCAGCGCACCACATGTCTGACCACATGAGGATGAGACACCTAGTTAGAGTCCTAGAGAAGTGTGATCAGTTTGCTACGAGAGATCCCATCTCTTTCCATGTGATCATAGACACTAGACAGAATCAAGCCTTCACTTGAGTATTTTTCACTCACCCTCCTAGATATGTTAGTCCTACATCAGTTTACCAGATAATTGAGATGGGCAGACATTGACTAGTGCATGTGTCATAGACCACATGCAAACTCGATAGCTCATGAAAAGCGCATTTTCATAATCCTAGTGACATGCAGTACATGTATAAGTGGTCTCGCCATCATTACCATCACAGAGAGCCCCCTTTAGTAGCAGTTAGTTATGATAGCCATATCATGCAGTAGAGTCATAGCAGTTGTCCTTGTTCTATTATGGAATAGAGTAAGATATTTGACTCAAGACCGAGTTAGCTAGGACCTGGTGAGAGGTTTGGTTCTTCTTTCAGGGACAGGCGAGTGTTTGACTTAGACTGGCAACAATGAGACATACAACTCATTAGAATATGCCTTTATTTAGTACTAGAGACCACCGTATACTAGTAGGACTTGCAGGACACCCTAGTATAGCTGTAGGACATAGAGCAGAGTACCTAATGGTACACGTAGTTGACATGTCACTTTGATGAGGATTAGGGAAACATGGGTAGATGTTAGGCCGCATACCTCGCACCGACATAGCTCTTTTTTGATGTAGCCTAGACTAGTACCCTACAGTACTTTAGAGTACCTACTTGACCACCCAGCAGACCCTTAGTGGTGAACCTAGGTTTTTCCCGCCAAGGTCATTGCATTTCAGTCCCCATAGTTTGCAATGACCCTAGGAGCAAGTCCAGACTCAAGTGTGTATGGTCAATCCATCTAGATGAGTTCAACATGTATGGCCTGTTTCACTAGATGATTCGATCACGTTTAGTCCATCCAGCCAAATTAGTAGGAAGCTAGCAAGCTTCGTCAGTGTTTAGAGTTTCAGCTTCATGTTGGTTCGTGTGTAGCTAGTTCTCGAGGAAGAGCTACTAGTTTTGCTAGCGAAATAACATCTTCAGTTGAATCCTCTGATCGCAATTGATGTGAGAAATTTTGATGATGGAATTTTTGTACAGAGGAGTGGCTGTAAAACCCAGCTTCAGGTTAGGGTTTTACCCGCTTGTTGTTTTGCTTGATTTAGGCCAGTCTCAAGTCAATTTAAGCGAGTTCAAGCCATATTAATTTTCATACTAAGAGTATGGGGCTCAGATGGCCATATGAGCAAGTTATGGTGGCCGAGTATGCTCAACATGTAGATGATAGTTTCAGTTAGGCTACAGTAGAGCATGAGTTATCATTGTATATACGAGGTATACCTGTGATTTTTATGGGTTAGCCAAGTTTTTAGCCCTAGATCTAGATTGTTGTAGCATTATTATCCGTTTTGGATTTTTAGGGTATCTCATTTGCATCCATCATAAGGACTTTGGATCACCGAATTGCCCCCGTGGGCCCAGCTTAATTTGAGTTAGAGATTTTCACCTAATTGAGTTCACAGTTCGAGGCCCATTTAGCTTTCTTGCCTCGATTCCCATATATAAAGTCACTTTTAGGACTCTAGTCAGTTTTGACTTTAGATGGTCTCAATGTAAGCTTTCCATTTAAATACCCAAAGGCGGCTTATTAGGCCACAAGTTGTCAAACATTCAGATCATGCCATGTGGCAAGATCAAAGCCGTCCACATCAGCCCTAGCTTCACCAAATTATTTTCTGAGATTTTCTCATATTTTTGTAGTTTTCCACTCATAACACCACCGCCACTTCGGTTTGCCACCGGTAGCGATTCCAGTCGCACCGTCATCGGTGTTTTCCAGCAATGGGCGCTACCCACTCCGTCCAACCCGTTTGCCTGCGGTCGAGTGTGTATGACACGTTCACGTTAACTAGCCCAAGTTTTGTTCATCCATTCAAGTCCGTGCTACCAGCCCGGCACTGTTGCTTGACTCGGCTAAGCTGACTCAGCTCGACTCGGTTTACTCGTCACGGTTGATTCGGTTTAGTTAAACTTTATTTGTTCATTTTCACTCAGCCGTTTTTCATATTTTAGATGTTATGAGTGTTTTTAATTATTTATTTATTTATTTACGTGCAATTTATTTATTCATTATTGTTTATTTCTTTTTATTTAAATGTTGTCGTATATTATAAATGCTTATGTGAATTATTATTAATATTATTGATATACTTGCTTATTAATATTAATCTTATTTATGTTTACTAAATTTTATTTATTTATTTATTTATCTACCTATTCATTGCATGTATGTTTTTATTTATTTGTATTTAATTACGTATTTTATATTGGATAACTATAATATTATTATGCATAATTAATTATATTAAATATTTATTTATTTATTTATCAAATGATTATGTATTTACTTATTTAATTCTTTATATGTTTACTAACACGAGTATATGAGATATTTACTCGTGATTTGGTGTGTACTGATATTGCATAGTGATATTAATATTTTATGATTAGAGTATTATTTATTTTTTGGAATTGATCATTTATCTATTTATTCATGATTGTATTTATTTATGTATTTATTATATCTCGATTTGCGTGCTAATGTTGAACTGTAGATTTATTTAGTATTGTCTTCTATTTTAGGATGTATTTACGATATGTGCATACACCACAAACATGCATAATATAAAGATATCAATATTTTACTTAGGAGTGGGTTTTAAATATTGGTTTTGAAGTCCAAGCTCGTCGTAGATGTGCAGTTGTGCTCGAAGCTTGGACCACATGTCCGTAAGACTCTTCCTTGCTTGATTTCTACTTGATTCCATGCATGTCAACTTTAATAGTGTTTTTGACATAGGACGATATCGACGGCATTTTATCAGATCCCTCTAATGTCAGGCCATTTAGCCGTGCTTTCTACACTTGTTTAATAAAACTTCAAAGTTGCAACCCCTTGATGGTTTTCGGAATATAAAATCCAAAAGCTAAATATTAAACCTTCTTCCTATGTATAAATTTACGGTTTTTTATGACTAAGAGTGTGTACAGGATGTATGGACTGCACTAGTACTCCTTCAAACCCTTGAGGTAGTGCAGAGTATGAGGGTATTCCATAACGTAACACATTTCCAAAATTTGTGGCAGTAACGTAACCGTTCTTTTTGCCATTCGAGTACCGTGGCGGGTGTAATATGGAGGATGTGAGGCATAAGTATTGTATGTATGAATATTGATACTATCCACGCATGCACGTTGACACTTGTTTAAGGATGTTTGCTTACCGCATAGTGTAAGGCAATTCTGAAGTTTCTTAAGTTTCCTTAGATAATGAATACCCATTTGCTAGTTTGTACTAGTTATTTTTCGGAATAACACTCATTACTGATGTTTTTCATATTATATATGTAGGTCTTGCTATCCTGAGTTGGCTTTGGAGGAAGGACATATAAACACTATACATTTGAGCTCAACAGAGTTATTTTCTTTCTTACTTTTATTTATATTTGATGTGTTTTGACACGTATTTAGCAATGTCTTCCATTTTCATGACACCAAGAGGTGTTTTGATCTATTTTATTGATCGAATCTTACCGATTAACAACTTTAGACATGACTCGACTCAAGTGTAACATTTCTAATTTGGTTCCAGGTGAACCAAAATTGAGGTGTTACATTATAATCATCTTTATTTTCTAAGTCGGATCACCCCATTAGCTCATCCTGTTCCATTCTATGCATAATAATTATCATTATTTTCACACAAAACATTCTCTGCAATTAGACATCATATCATTTATTCATAATAATATGCATAGAAAATTGTCATAGCACATTGTCATTCCATCTCAGCAGGTACATGTGTGCAAGTTGCATTGCTATACCTCCATGGTCCCAACAGCGCTCAATCATTTAGATTGTTACTTACATATATAATATAAATAACTCGTAGTGAAACTGACATATGAGAGCATATTGTCATATTAAATGAAATCAATCATATACTTACGCATTAGAATCTCTCATAAGAGTATTAATCAGGAGCCGTTAGCCTCGGCTTGACAGTGTCCCATTCTGACTCGTTAGATGCCTCAACAGTTTCAAATTATCCCTTGCAATAGGAAAATCAATTATCCTAAAACCCTTTACATTCTCCATATCACTCTTGGCCCTGAGCACAAAGGTTGAGTACACTCAAGCAGGTGCCTTCAATACTACAGTACTTGTAATCATCCACACTTCTCCGAGTTTGAGGAAATTAAAGGTGGATTTGTCAAAATCCCTCGAGAATGGAATGACCAGCTCACCAATTATAGAGCCTGCTTTGATGGGTGCGTGCAACCACTCGCAGTGCACTTGAATTGACTCTTCCTTGTCTCACATCTCACTAGAAAACTGAGAAAACTATACATACATACGAATGGGTAGGTATTATTATATAGTAAACCAGAGGCAGCATGATCTGGATCTGAGTTTTTTAAAACAAACTCGAGGGTTCTCATCCTTGATGGTTAATACAAAAATTTGTACGACTAAATGGCCCGTTTGGAGTGAGATACGATAAATCCACCACTTACACATCTGCTTAAAAGTCAAATCAAATCATGATAGAGTGAAGGAGTCAAACCAATAGCAATTCCTAAGCGGACCTAATAGAAGCTCCAATCGTGTCCATACGCCTAGGCGGCAAGCTCCTACTCCTTACCTGAACATCAAATCTAAAGGCTAATGCCCACTATTTGAATGATGCATTCACACATCCTAAACAATACACTAATATCAATCCTCATCACATCAAGTCACATCATCATTTCCTAACTTCCATTGGAGTTAATTATCAATTCATACTTAATTGGAATATTAGCATTTGTCCCATACAATTTAAATCATGCAAAATTTATTTTATTTACAATCAACACATTTCATCACATCAATCAATCAAGTCTTAACATGCTATACTAATTATCAATTTTAAATAATTAAGTCAAAATTAATTATACCTCACATCATTGGCGATCAGATTTGGCTGGATGAATTTGGTGAACATCCAACGAAACCCAACCATTTTCGACGATTTTCTTGCAACCTTCTAGGGAGGTGGTCGGGTTCTGGGTTGGCACCGGCTTGGCTAGCTCGACACAATTACAGTGAAGGTGAGGTCCGTAAAAACTGCAATGGTAGCCTACAATAGTTGTGGGTCGTCGGAAGGGCTCGACTTATCTGATCAGCCCTTGGCCAGTCTTGACTGCGGCCCGTGGGGAGGGGGAAGGGTGTCCGGTTCGAAGGGGCGGTGACGGTAGTAAGGCGACGGTGGAGCGGCGCTGCCAGTAGTGAAATAGTGTAGGGAACATGGCTCCCGTGCATCATGGTGGTCGGATGTTGGCCGAGATGGTGGGAGGGCTGCTCAGGGAAATCTAGCGGAGCTCAGCAGTGGTGCGATGTCCAGAGGCGGCGGCGGCGGCAAAGATTGGGGTGACGATCGAGGGAGTGGGAGAAAATTTCAAGGAAGGGTTTTGGGTGGCAATCTTGTAAATAAAAATTGACTCAACTCCAACTCAAGTAAAAAATAATAACTACCTCCTAATAAATTTAAAAAAATACAAAAAAATATTAAAAAGATACCATATAAATCAAAATCACATGTTCTATAACTAATAACCAGCCCAAGTTGCTATATAATGTGTCCTAATATTTTAGTTGGCCTAAAAATAATTTGTGATCAAATACATAAAAAAAATAACTGCATTTTGTTATATATTGTGATAACTCATTTCTTATCAGTTTTTTGACCTCATCATCACAAACTCAGGTACACTTTAATATTGTCACTCATAATGCACGCATGGCCTCGAATCACCACACATGTCATGAAACTAATTCGACTCGATTCGATGGCTGAACTAACTAGTTCACTAATGTAAAACTCTGACTCATGTCACGGGTTTTACACTTTACGTAGCCCATTGTAGTTTCATACAATTAACTACATTATAACCATCAATAATGTAATTCTTCAAAAACTATACCTTTCAACTTCTATGAACCCGACATAAGGAGATTAATTTTCATTAATGAGATTCATTAATAACCTTAAAATCTCTCCCATTTGGTCCATGTAGCGATTAATGATTCAAGATACATTGGCCACTTTAATGATTAGTAAATAATCTTCTCGCACTTGGCCATGTAACAATCGAATAATTCAACAATTATAAGTGTGGGCATTTCATTAAATCAATCAAGTTAACTTTAATTTGTATTTCAACAAGTCACCTTTAATTGGCTTACATTGGGCCCAACATCGATAGGATCATGACAATCATAAGTCATACAATGATAAGATTCCTTCCATGTATCACAATCAAGTGAGCTTATGCACACTTATATATAAGAAGTCACTATAAATCCTTAACTTTAATTTCGTTATCTCATTTAAAATAAAACATGTACATTAGTCTAATGTGGATAACCAATAAGTGTGTTGAAACATTAGTTTTATTGAATTCAGAAGTGTTACAATGTATGGGCAAACTAATAATATTAGGCTAACAAGGACTTTACCAATAAGGCACATCTGTTCAACATGACCGACAAATGTTTTAGGCAGCAATCCCTTAGTGGATTTGATATTATCATTTCAGTACCAATATGTTCAAGTAACACTATATTTCAGCGCTTCTTCCTTGGCAAACAAGTACTTATTATCTATATGTTTGGTACTTTTAGAATACTTGTCATTCTTTAATAGGAACACTGCAACAAAATTATTACAATATATCTTTAATGGTATATCTATATTATCGATAATTTTAAAACCAGATATGAAATTCATTAACAATAATGCATAATTTGTGGCCTCAAAGCATGCCACAAATTCAGGCTCCATAGTGGAAGTAGCAATTATGGATTCTTTTCCATTCTTCCATGAAATTGATGCTTCAACCAACAAAAACAAGTAACCAAATGTGGTTTTTCTTTAGTTGACACATCTAGCAAAATCTGAATCTATGTAGCTTACCACCTCAAGATGGTTGGACTTCCTATATAAGAGCATGTAGTCCATTGTTAAATACCAAAAGACTTTCTTTGCAACTTTTTCAATGGTCTAATCTAGGGTTGCTTTGATATCAACCTAGCATCCCATTAGCAAAACTTATTTTTGGCCTAGTGCATGCATGAGCATACAACAGATTCACTACTAGAGTTGCATAAAGAATGGATTCCATTTCTTTTGTTCTAAATCATTCTCTGGGCATTGTATTTTGATGAATTTATCCCCTTTCTAGACTGGAATGATATCGGTTGAGCATTTTTCCATTGAAATCTCTTTAAGATTTTATTAATATAGGTTTTCTGAGACAATCTGAACAATCTTTGTGATCTATTATAGAGTATTTCTATTTCAATCACATAGGACATCTCTCCATATCTTTCATTTTAAGTTCTTAGAGAGATAATTCTTTACATCATGTCTCATACCAATATCATTAGCAGTAAGAAGAATGCCATCAACATATAGGACTAAAATCATGAACTTGCTCCCATTGATCTTCATGTAGATACGCCCATCAATAGTATGTTCGATGAAAGCATACGACATAATAGTATTGTTGAACTTAAGATACCATTGTTGGGAAGCTTGTTTCAGTCCATATATTGACTTATTTAATTTATAGAGCAAATTTTCTTTGTCGGTGGTTACAAAACCTTGTACCTGATCCACATTAACTTCCTCTTCTAAGTGACCATTCAAAAAAGTAATTTTCACAACCATTTGGAGAATCTCAAGATCAAGATGAGCCACCAAAGCCAAGACAATTCTTAAGGAATCCTTATTCGAAATTCGAGAGAAGATTTTGTTATAGTTAATGCCCATTATTTGAGTAAAATCTTTGAGTCTAGCTTTACACATTTCGATATTGCCTTTGGTATCACCTTTGGTTTTAAAAACCCATTTACAATGGACTTGTTTTAATCCTTGAGGCAACTCAGTCCCAGACTTTATTTTAATCCATTGGGTTTAACTTTTAGTTAATGCCCATTATTCTATGGATTGTTTGAAAGTAGTTGGATCTTTATCAATGTTCAAGTTACACTCATGTTCAAGTGAATAAACTAAATAGTGATTTGAAATAGCTGATTTTAAGTCCCTTTTAGACCTTCATAATGCTATTTCTAGTTGAACAACTTGTTCACTTAGAACTTCTACACTATTAGTTGATTCATTGTTATATGGGTTTTTTACTTGTTTGCACAAGATTCGTATTTATCCAGATACATGGATAATTTTTAAGATTTGTATTTATCTGGTTATGTGAATATTTTCCAAAATTTTGTATTTTTCTGTTGATGATATCAACTCAACGAAGAAAAGGACTCGCTCGTTCAAAACTGCTGGAGGGAATTTCTGAGAAAAATAAGGACGGGTGATGATGGCACTCCCGTAATCACGGAACAGAAGAAGCCTTAGAAATTTTATAAAAGACAGACCCCGAAGTACTAAAAAGGGGGGCTCTTTGAATTTCAGAAAAGACACAAAAAAAGAAGCAAAGAAGAGAAAAGAGAAGGGGAGCCAGAGATCTATCTCCGGCGCACCCCTAACCTACCCACGTGTGCATAGGTTGAAGTACCACCGACCCCTGCATCATCTAACCACCACCCTGGGAATTACCGCCGCCCCAAAGCTTTGTTGTTGCTGCTAAAGAGTCGCTGCCCACCTTCACTACCCTATGGTCACAGCCCCAAAACCAGAGATTGGAGCTGCCGAAGTCTCACCGCCCACCATGTGCTCGCCGTCGTGAGCCTCGCTGAAACTGGTTTGCTTGAAAGGAAATTTTTTTCTTTTTTACAGGGGACAGATTAGAAGAAATCTTGGTGTTGTGCCACAAAAAAGGAAATCCATCATGGCTGCTGCTTGCCGAGGCAGGGTTGTAACACCCCGATTTCGGTTCACTTAAGAACCGATTCAGAAATGTTATGATCGAGTCGAGTCATGTTTAAAGCTGATAGTTGATACGACTCGATTGATCTAATAGATCGAAATAACCCTCTTGTTGTCATCAGAATGGAAGAAATTGTTAAATAAACATCAAAATACATCAAATGTAAATAAATGTAAGAAAGAAAATCTTAGGTTGAACTCAAGTATGTGTAGCATTTATCTGTCCTTCCGCCGAAGTCGATACAGGATTTACGAGACCTACATATATTATAAGAAAACCGTCAATAACGAATGTTACTGGTCCAAAAAATAACTAATACAATCGGGCAAATGGGTATTCCATCACCCACGAGAACATATGAAACTTCAAGAATTCCTCACACCGGGCAATAAGCAAACATACTTAAACAAATACCGGCTCGCATGCACGGCTCATAATCATAATCATACATACATACAGCGCTTACGCCCTCAAACCTTCCATATCACCTGCCACTGTACTCAAATGGCAAAAGGAACAATTAAGTTAGTGCCACATATTCCGAAAATGCGCTGCATTACGCAGTACCATCATACACCCGCACTACCTCATGGTTTGAAGGAGTACTAGCACGGTCCATACATATCTCCGTACCACTCATTCTCTTATTCGTGAAATCCATAAAACAGCGCGTACTTATATAATAGGCTTAGGGAAGAGGCTGATATCATACATTTCTGGAGCTTAAGTTCGAAAACCAATAAGGGATCTCATCCTTGTAGTTTTATTAAACATGTGTAAAAACACGGCTAAATAGCCTGACATCGGATCCTTCCGATGTCAGGCTATTTAG
>JAVDBV010000819.1:0-29265 GCA_032619315.1 Piper longum
GCCGAGTATTTTTTCGAGCACAAAATTAACGAGCACGAGCACGAGCCGAGCCAAGCCGAACGCAAAAAACTCGCGAGCAGGCTTGGCTCGTTTACACCCCTAATGAAAACCATCCTTTTCATTTGCACTCATGGATTTATACTCTAAAAGATGATGGAAATATAAATGAAATTCACGAATATAAAATGAAGTCTTAAAACTTTGTTTAGATATAATTAGATGGTTGATTAACTATTATTTTTTTAAGTCAAGTGATGCATATATTTATCTTTAGATATTTGCATACAGAAGATATATTTTATTAGTTGTCTTAATATCCATTAATTTGCCTCAAGTTAGTCAAAATATATTTAGTCTTTATAATTATGTCAAATGAACATTGATTAACCTTTACTATAATTATAAGATGGATTAACAAGATTTTTGTATTAGTTGCAAGAATTGTGAAAGATCATTACTGAGTATATAATGTGCTTTGATAAAGGGTTCATATTTAATTGTTATCCAAAATCATGAATTTTTTAACAATTCTTAAAAGATCAGCTATGATCTTACCTTGTGATATATAATATCATAATTGACGTTCTATAATGTTTGCTAAATTTACAAATTTGAGTTCTTTTTTTATAAGATAAATACTCCTTTATTTTTAAATTAAGGGCATGCGGGTACTCGTTGATTTATATTGTGTTAAAATTAATATAAGTACTAATTGACTTACCCTTTGTGTTAAAATTAATACGAGTACAAAAGGATTTTATTTTATGTTAAAATTTATTTTATATATTTTAATAAACTAATTTTTATTTTAGAAAATAAGTCGACTGAATATAATAAAATTAATCATTACTACTAAGTATTCTGAAAATTAAATATTTATGCATATTTTTTTGTCATTTAATGACAAGCATAAATGAAGCAATTTTTTTAATAATTGCTTATTGAGGATAAAAGAAAGATAACATTAATATATATGTATGATCATTACAAAGTTTTTTTTAAACTTTCATAGCCTTACATGTATAAAACTGTACGTATGATTATTTGCAAATGAATTGATTGTTTAAAGCCAATTAGGCACAAATCTTAATAATGCAAATTATTTCCTGGATGAAAATATAATTTATATATTGAGTTGCATTATTCATGACAAATACCTAATTTAGTATTTTATATTTAATGTAAACTTTAGCGCTCTACAAGATTAGTTGGAATCAAAAGAGTTCCGTCTTCATTTTTACAATGAATGTTTCTTTTGTCGGAAAGTTCAGTGTTTTCATAGCACAGAATGCAGAATTGCTCCTTATCAGCACATTAGGTTATTATAAACCAATTCTATGCATATGATGGACACCATTGTTCAAAAAAATAGATGCCGTATTTAAGGTGTCTTTGGTACAAAAAACTATTTACAACATTGCAACAAATTTTGTTCAAGCAAAACAAGCTTAATGATGCTAAACGGCTTTGCTTTGTTGCTCGGTCTGTGGATCTTCGCATTCGACTGCTTCGATAAGCTTGAAACCATAGGCTTCTAGTATCTCTAGAGCTGCAAATTGAACAAGAATTGCTCAAGGCACTGTCCAAATTTTGAAACTGAAAAACTAGGCAAAACGAAGCAACAAACTAATCTTACAAGGCATATAGATCTCAGGTTCCAGTGGCCTCAAAACTCCTCTTGTTTTCACTTTGTTCTCAAGCAATAGCTGTTAGAAATGGATTGATTTTTTAAAATTTATGTTTGAAGAAACTAAATTGAAGTTTATTCATGAAAGAAATGGAGAACAATAAGAAATGAATACCAGAGCTCCTATAGCTGCTGGAATGCCAACAGTAACAGCCATTGCAGTGGTCGTCTGTCCATTACTTTCCCTCCCAAACTCTAAAAGAGTGGCTCGATGTCTCTCTGATCGGCCGTCGGGGAGGTCTACTTCAATTTCATGATGGAGAAGAACCATGTCCTAGATAATTGAAGCATTGTTATATGTCCAGTAGCAAAAAGCTCAATAAGATAAAAAATGAGACTACAACATTCTTCCAATTAGAGATGGTTCAAATTCATATATATCATTGAATATCTCTAATTTGTTTAGTAAGGGACGAGAGAAAGTCATCCATTTCTACCCAGATTCATTAACTCACTTCCCAGTTTAAATTCGTATACCTGTTCAGTCTGGGAGTATGACAATCTCTCCTCCATGCGTAAACAGGTAACGTCGAATGCGCTCTGACATGATTTAGGTATTTCTGTATCCTCATGAAGGCCTAAAAATCTATAGACAAAGCATAAATCATTTAAGAAAAGTACTACAATTTAGAAAGCATCTTTACAATGAAGCAAAATCTCTTGCTATGATATGCATGAAAGAAACATGTTTTACTCACTTGATAGCTTTGGCCGTTTTCAAGGCAGTCTCTTTTTCTTTACAGTGTCCAAACTTAACCAAGCTTCTTACCATGTCCTCTTCAGTTGAGAATATAACCGAATCATCTTGTGTACTGCGTTTTAGGAGTTCTTTCAGAAAAGTGCCAAATGCCGGTCTTTTGCCTTCTTTCAGCATAGGATGAGCTTTAGCATCAAAGAGCCCGATCTTCGCCAAAGTACCCATAATTGTACTAAATCCTGCAAGAATTCGTAACTTTTATTAATTTCTATTTTGAAAATATCAAGGAAAAAATAAACAATTAATTTATAAGAAAGAATCACTTGCCTTCATAGCGTAAGGTTGCTCGGAATATAGTAGAGGCTTCACTTCCAATTCCATAAAGATCACCATAAACCAATGAATTACGATTTGGCAGGCATTCAAAGGCAAAAGCAGGAAGATCAGGTACACGGTATCTTACTGCTGAATCAAACAGCTCGTTACCTGCAAGTTAAACTTCTGATATCAAGATTCAAGAGCAAATGGATAAAAAAACGACAAAAGTAACAATGGATTCCCCTTTGCTTCCTTGCTTGAAAGGTACTTAGAACAAGTACCTTTCCGGATATGCAGGAATTCTACGATTACACATAAAGCAAGTTAAATGGAGCTAACACAGATACGCTAGATCCTAAAAAATAAGGGTTGCCTAGGGTGAAATTGTAACATGATATTCATGTGAATTACCATCAACATGTAAAGTTTCTCCTTTATACTTGTAAGTTGCCGAATTACGTCCTGCTCTGACAGCTCCTGCAGGACTCCAACTGGCACGGGAATTGTGTAAAACAAGTTAATATAGAACCAGTAATAATATATTTATTACTAGGCATTGAAGTTTCAAACTGTAGAGCATAGGTGAAGTTTTTTCTTCTCATGTTAGCCCATGTATTCAGGTAAGATAAATAAGCAATATACCATACAGACCTGAACTTATATGCAAAGGGATTGTTAGCAGCAGCAGGAGATGGAAGTCCACCACAATAAGATGTGAAGGATCTTATTTTTCCTTTTCTCAGGTGTGCTTGGTTAATGATCTTCATGGCCATCATATGATCTGCAGAATAGACATGAAGAATACATTAGAAATTAACATGTTAATCAGCCTCCATTTTTTTTTTCATTAGTACCACTTCGACTAAGTGGTTTAAATCAGTAAATGAAGAAAGTATTGAGGGATGATTTTCAACTGGCATCAAAACAAGTTAGCTCAAATCAGATAATTCTAAGATAGATACATAGCACTGATTAATTGAAGAAACATATTTATTCTCAAGTCCCAACTCTCAGCCTCAAAGAGAAATGTTTCCGGAGTATGTAAGAAGCGGAGATAGGTGGTTATACCTCAGAAACAGAGAGTTATGCCACAAGTATTTGTATAGCCTTGTTAATATCCTTATCATGCACTACCTTTTCATTCTATATTTTAATCCTCTGCATGCTTCTTATGAGTTATATAGATTCATGAATACAATTTTTAATAATATGTTAAAGCTTTGAATTCACTTGATTAACAAAAAGAACAATTTCTCTGTTTACCTTTTGTTTACAAAGAAAAAACTCTTTTGTTCAACATTACCTATGCCAGGGTCAAGGCCCATCTCACAAAGAATTGCAACATCTGCCTCTCTTGCCTCCCCACTCAATTTTGACATTGAGTCATCAACATAGCTGGCAGTCACCAGATGCTTTTTATGCTGAAACCAGATTAAAAAAAAAGATAATTACTGTTGGAGCAAGTAGCCATCAACAATAAAACTTAGGAAAAGCATCCACTGAAAATATATCAACTAAAACTATTTAGTTGAAGCACCAGTTCTAATGATTGGGTCTCTACTTTGTCCCTTTAATAGGTCTAGACATTCTCAGCCACTCAGGGATACCTGATCTTTTTATGTTTGAGAGAAAAAAAATTATGAAGGTTTGATACAAGTTAATCCAATTTTTATATTTGAGTATTTAAATTTGGAGGATATATGAATGTTGATTTAGGGGAAATAGTACCTCAATACATGTGGCAGCAATTGCTGCATGGAAGCTTGCCGGGAGTAAGCTGATCACCACCTCAACCTGCAGTCACCGAAACACCAGAAAATGAAAGACATTCCTAGGGCCATGACTGAACTTAAGCAGTACTCTATTTGATGTAAAGTAAACCCTTTATTCAGGAGTATAAAATTGTGCAAGTTCCATATCATTAACAAATATACATTTAACATATACTTGTAATTTTAAAAAGGTTCTCATGGTCTTAACGTCATCGCCATTGTTATTTTCTTCTTCCACCTGATCCCAAATAATTGGGTCATGGACATGAATCCTTATAAAATCCTAGCTAGAGAAATTGTCAGAACAAGAAACCGAATAAGTTCAAATAAATTGCAGAGGACTGTGAATGAGCATAAAACCTGCATGACGTATTTGCAGAGGCTTTCATAATTTGTGGCATCAAGCTGAACAGCAGTTGCATTGGCAAGGCCCTCAACAATCTAATTACGAAAACTAACGGCCATTAGGTCCAATGGTCCAATAAAACATTGGCTGTAAACAATGAATGGACTTAATTATAGAAGTAATGACAAAATTAGTTTTAAGGTTTTTTAATTAAAAGGCTATAGAACATTGGCAGCCATACATAAATCTTTAACTGTTCCATTGATAATCTCATCATACAATAAAATCATATAAAAGGTTGTTTGAGAGCACAAGGTCATTTCTTGCTGTTTTGGAATATTAAAGAATTCAATTTTGAACCATGCATCAAAGTGACTAAACGTGCAGTAGAATCAAAGTGTCAGAGTAAAATCACAATAATCTCGTAGTCATATCCTAATAACCTCATAATCATACTAAGTGCTTTAACAAATTCGATCATTGTCATTTAAACTTCTACTTAAAATATGTGCACCACATTAAATATGAACCTATTGGACAATGCTCAAAGAGATGAACTTCATTGGAAAATGAAGAGAAACAATTTTCATATGCACTTATTTCATGTCCAAGTTTCAAAATGCAATGAGATTAGCCAAACGTTACAAACATAACTAATGAAAAACCACAAGGGAGGAATATAAATTAAGGGTAAAAAATTGGTATAAAAATTCATAGCTAACAATATCTTGATCTTACCTCCTCAGCATCCTTCAGATAAAGAGATGCTACAACAACTCTAATATCCATATTCTCTTCAACACCAGCAGTCGCAAGCACTTTAGATGATATGCGTCTGCCTGATGATAAAAATTCGGCGGCAGGACGACAGACTCTACCAGCACCTAATATAAGCACTCCTACTGTTTCCTTTGAGACATAACTATTGTCTACATTGTGTTCTATGACCTTATCGACCGTCAATGTCCTTTTATTCATTTCACTTAGACTGAAACAAGTAGCACTTGAGTTGGCAATTGAACTAAGAGAATCAATTATTGTATCCAGAACTGTGCTGTCATCGGCACCAACCTGCAAAGAAAATAAGATAATAACACCAAAAATTGCTGCTGGATAGGTTAAAGACATAATATTTGTATATCAACATCTTGGCCCAATTTCATGTGAGAAAGTTCAACAAATTATCATTCAATTGTTTTCTTACTTCAAGTTCTGAGAATGACATTGCGTCCGCGTTTTGACCCACTTCACATCTAACTAAGTGAAAAGAGCCTCCTGCAGCTTCAATTATATCTAGAGCCTCATTTATGAGGAACTGATCAAAAAGATGGCCACTAAGAGATACCTGTCAAGTATAATATAATTCAGGACATTTAAAAAGAAAATTTATTTATGACTTTTTTATGCAATTCAGTAAGAATGCTATGAATGCAAACATTACCAATGTGGTGTATCTCCCCTTATTGCCGTGCCCATTCTCATGTTTGGATGGTAAGTCCCTGCATTGATAAATAGTTTGAAAATTTAATCAAGATGCAAATGGGAAGGAAATAAGAGAGAAAATTAATGGAGAAGCTTATTCTTAGACAGGATCTAGGTCTCAATGAGAGATGCTTTGGCAGTTCCCAGAACAAGTAGTTTGTAAAACTTCTTCTGTGTATCAATTAATTTTTTCGAATCTCCAAATCTTAGAGCCAGAGGCAACCATTTTATATTCATCATCATCAGGATCATTGACATTTTATCACAGAATCACGCAGAAACAAAGTGAAAAAGATTTATGCAAGATGATCTTCCCTGTCATGACCGAAACTATCAGAAGAAATGACAAATCATTTATTTTAAATGAAGTGTACAAAATATTCAGTTAATTTTGAATATCATATAGTACAAGTTCTCAACAAAGGATAACACAGATGAGTACTAACACAAACAAGGACCAACAAAGATTTTAACTACTTTTTCAAGACACTATTGGTGAAACTGTTACATCTGAATTAACTGATAAGTTACCACTCAGCTTAGTTAAGGGAAATTTTATATTATACAAATGATGAAACAATAGTAAGTGTAGTATATTATGAAAAGAAGGATAAGTATTAGAGATTACTCTGAATCGGATTTTCTCATTCGCGTTATATATTCATAGAGGGAAGTGAGTGATCCATCAAATGCAATGCAAGCTCTTCTTAGATGGGGGGGTAAGTCTGAAATTTCTGGTGTGGAAGCCAAAGTACCAACAAATTGCGACAAGATATCTCCAAAATGTTGTGAAGCCTTCATAAACATCAATGTTATCAGATTATTCCAATCATTAGCCCATGCACGAAGGAGATGGAAAAAAAAACCCTTTTGAACAACCTAGGGTGATCAACAGTTACCTCCTTTGCAAATTCAGTTGGAAGAATGTCAACAGACTGACAAATTATACCATCTCCATCCATGTCATAGTGGTACAAGTTATTGGAAGGATTATACCTGATTATGTAACAACCATAAAAAAAGCATTTTAGCGTTTGCATGCATCATAATAAAAATGGTCTACAAAATCAAACGTGAAGTCACTGCATGACTCGATGATCACCAATTTACACTTCAAACTTTCCAATAAGACAGGTCTAATGAGTAAGAAACTGAGATATTTTTATTTGCATTGACTTTTTAGACATTGCTGATTTCAAACTGAAAATAAAACTTTGCTTGATTTCTCTTTTGTCATAACTGTACAAGGTGCACTCCCATTTCCCTACCAGACTCTCCCCTCATTATTCACACTTAAGTTTCTTCATAGAAAGATAGAATTTTTTTTGAAAGGTACATGGAAGCCTCATTGAAATAGACAAAAGTGCCAATGTAACTTAACCTGAGGAAGGGCTGGTCAATGGTTGTACTTTGATTTATAAACTCCATTGAACCTCCAATGTCACATGTTATATCCAAAACTCCAACCAGTGGGCATCCTTCTCTCTTGAGATTCTGTAGCTGCTTTGTAGTTAGTAGACGGGGAAACCTTTTCTCCCAGTACATGCAGTTAACTGCCAAAGCCAATAAAAAAACAGAACTAATTTATTGGACGAATCTGGAAACAAAGAGCTTACCCACCAAACCATGAAAGTAAAGCATTTTAACGTATTTTAAGGCATAATTCACTATCATATTATTTGCTGGATAGCCTTAGATGCCCAACTATGAGCAATTGCATGTTCACTATTCGAATACAGTACTTGACTACTAATTTTCCGAGCATATCAATCTTATTAAACCAACTAAGATAAGATATTCAAGAAGAATAATAATTGCAACATACCAATCACAGATGTATACGGTGCTATCCGCTCATGGAAGAATGAATAATAGTGATCTGGGTGTGCATAATAGTCAACCTACGAGAAAGGGCACCACACACAATAAAATTGACAATTTACATTTTCCATTCACTCACTTTGCAGACAATCTTGATCTAAAGTACCTTATCAAATTTTTTTGCAGGGTCCTTTGGTGCAACCATGTCTTCACATGTTACAATGCAACCGTGTACCAAGGAATTTCTTTTTGAAGAATGTGATTGCTTATAAGAATTTTCCTCCTACAGAAAAAAGTCAAAGACGAAACTCAGATTCATCATTGGAACATCTATTTAGGTGTTATTGTGTTGAAAGTATTGCAGAAAAAGAAACTTTCTGCACATAATTAATGAAAGCAATAGATAACCATTAAAAACTTCTAATTCAGATCCTATTACAGTTTGATGAAAAGGAAGCATGCAGATATATTCGGATATGTATATTCTGTGGTCCATTTCTATAAATATTTGCTAATTTAAGTCATCAATGAAAACGAAAATGTGAAATAAGACATTTCTACATTCTGAAGATAAACAACCTAGGCACCATGCTCATTCATATACTAGTACATTGGAATAGCAACGAGTTGGGAAAGCTAAATGGAAAACGGTATGACCATATCCAATTAAGTCAAGATTAGGAATTTTAGCAGTTTACAACAAGCATGGCAAGATTCCTTCATGAATTGTTTAGCAAGCTGAGTGAAATCCAGAAATTTCCACATCTAAATGTAATTATCCATGCTTGCGCAAAAAATGGCACTAGATTTTGTTTTTTAATGAAACGCATAGGACTTCTTCACATTACCTTTTTAAAAAGCTCTGGAAGCTTGGATGGATCCACAAAACTGTGAGGCAAAAGCTTAAATATCTCTTGGGCACCCTGAGAAACTGCATAAAAATTCATCTATGAGCCGCTATCAACAGTGCATAACCAAAGAAGTAAACTACAATGTAGAGAGAATAATTTATTAAGGTAACATTCCATACTGAAAGAAGCAAATAATTATATTTTCCATTATGGAAGTTGTTTATACGTTGAACAGAGTTCTATTCCGTCAACTAGAGCAGCTTCAATTTTGTCGCGTTTTACATTTTATAAAGAGCAAAGAGAAAATAAATTAGCTGAAATGCTCTTAGATTCTTACCATTTCCACTTCCTGTGAAAACAAAAACTAGAGGGCATATTCCAGATGGCAGCCCTGCAATGGCTATCTCCTCTCCGACAGCTATCACAGCAGCCTTAGCAGCAGCCAAAGACGGATACATATAAGATGCTCCAAGAGAGAGGAAGGGAGTTGAGTATCCCATATGCAAAAATCCTTACAACACAATTGACGACCACAAAGTCACTTTGCAATTTCCTAATATAATATGCTAAATGCAGGTGGCTTGTTAACCAAAACAAATCTGCAATCCTTACTTTTGCCTAAACCGTGCAGAAAGTCGATTAGTCCAGCTATACCCGCATATTTTCCAAATGCAATTAAACGCTTTCCACTGTCTCCAACAATGAGCTCATAATCATATAGGGACACTCTTTTCTCAAGGATCTGAACATTCCAAAGTTCAATATAATAACCTCTTGGGATAACAATAACAAAAATGCCCAATGAGAGGTAATCACAAACAACTACTATGCACTGGAAAAAATTGATACCTTGTCCAACAAAGGCATGTTTTCTCTTTGAGCTTTGTGGGTATGAGAAAAGAAGGTGTAGGCCCTGTCGGGAAGAATCATCTCCAACTGTACAAAAATAAAATAAAATGATTATAATCTTAAGTTTGTAAGGAGCAAAATAAATAAATAAAAAAATGAAACTTGAATGTATGTATACATATTTTTTGGCACCTTTGGTTGCTTGACTCCTACAATTAGACCACATTCCGATAGATCCTCTGAAATCTCACAGCCGACATCTTCATACTGAGCATCAAGATAGATACGCTTTGTGGATGGCTGAACAATGATCCGTTCCACACCTGCCTTCCCCCTGCCATTGTGCAGAAGGCGAGCACAATGCGATGGGCATAGGGGAGCTCTCCTTTCCCAAATGTTGCAGGACTCGGCCAGTATGCCGATGACTCCATTTCCCAGCTTTGTTTCATCCATGTGCGGAGCTTGATTGCTGCCCCCCACAAACATGTTTGCGTACATCAGAAACTGTTGACTTGCAAATGCATATCACATCACAAGCAAAGTACCATAACATATTTCAACAACCAAATTCTTACATACCCAATAAATATCTTACAAATCTACACAGGTAAGGATATCAACAATTTGCGATTCCTTTCTGCCGAAGGTAATAAATTCAGATCAGAACAATCAGGGTATGTATCATTATTTGACAATCAATTAGAAGCACCCCAAAGGAGAATTACAAACAACCAATGCAATGACAATTTTTCTTATATTTGACAAACGCTAAACTGAAGCATTCACAATCAACCAATTACAAAAGAAAACAAAAAAAAAAAAAAAACTTGAACACAATGCGCCATGATCAACAAGGCACAGATATAACCAGCAAAAATCAATATGATAACAGGTAAAAATAAAAAACCAATACGAAAAAAACAAGAACTATTTTACCTGATCAGAGAAATTATAATCAGAGAAGATTGCCAAAAACGACCAACTTAAAATCGTCACGCCTCTCTTCTGAGCGAAACAATTCACACGCATTCAACCTGCATAAACTTTGCATCAACATCACCAGAAAAGGCTCTGACTACCAAAACTTGGCATGCAAATAATAAACAGAAAGGCCAAATAATGAGAAATTGATTGATCATGACATGCAACGAAGAAGAGCTTATCCAAACAACGGACAAGGAGCAAAGATGATCAATAGACAATAGGGGAGGAGAGAGCTTGGCTTCTCAGTCACGTTCCTATATATTAAACCAAATCTTGTCTGGTTCACGTGTAGTCAATCTAAGGTGCACGTTACATGTCCAAAAATGAGAAACCAAGAACGCAAACACTTACCTTTAGTTATTGTTACAACAATTATTGTGCCACCATGACGGATGAACATGGGCAAATATATATTGGACAAAAACCAGACTCCCTAGTCCTCCTCGAATATCAAAACTCAAAATATTGATGTAAATTAGTTGAAGGAAGTTGAAATTCCCATAACCCACTTCTAGTTTGGATAGAAATTGGATAAACGTTTCCAAACATCGGTTTCTTTGTTATCTTTTCTGATCCTTGTCACAATTCATATCCTGTCCAGGTATGTGCCGGGGTGAATAGAAGCCAGAGACGTGACGTGAAGAAAGACGTTGTATATACATATTACATACCGACCTTGTGATATGGAGCAGAGTCGAGTCCATCCAAAACGTCGGTATCAATACGTACTACGATTATAAGCCCAAGTCATGCGGTCTACTCGGGGGGACCAAATACTGTAATATACTTGTTTTTTTAACTACATGAAAATTATACAAAAAAAAGTTATTTTAACAAATTTGATATTGATAGTTTTTTTTATTGAGAGACTATATAATTTAGACTTTATTATGAATATATTATACGTGCAAATTATTCGAGTTGTACGAATGCGATCATAGGATGTTTTAATTTTTTTGTATCGTAGTGTATAAGCTGGTATAGTTATAACAAGACACGTGGCTGGGTGTGTGTTCAAACTAGACCTAATTAATATAACAACTTGGAAAAATAGAACAACGTATCTTTCAAAAAATAAATAAATAATATATTTAATTTGGGTCGTCTGTATAATCAAATTTGGAACAATCTTGGACTGTCGCCAATGGAGGATAAAGGAGTGGGTTTTTTTATCATCAAATTTAGGTCGTCCTTATAATTTGAACGTCCTGGTTGTACAAATGATTTAAATAATAAATTATAAATTAAAATATTATCAGCATTTGTGTCAAAACAAAAAAAACAAAAAGATAAGATTTTTTAGTGGGAAACACTTTATGAGGAGTGACTTAAAAATTAAAATCAAATGATTGGTAAATTTTTTTTATTTAATAAACTTATTTTACTTTATCCAGTATGTTCTTTTTAAGAAAAAAAATGATATAACACAGTTTTTCCATGTTTTATCATTTTCTATATATGAAATTGATTTATTTGCAAGTATAAAACTTTCAAACAAACGAGCGTCAACTATAGTCTTATGTTTTTATATATACAAATACACAAACTAATAAAAAAATTATTGTAAAATCAGTTTTTAGTTAGAGTTTTACCTTTTATAGTTTTGTCTTGTTTGGGCCAGTTTGAGTCGGTTCGAGTGAGCTTAAGTCAGACCAGTTTATTTTCAATTATGAGTATGAGGCCCAAATGGTTGTATGAGTATGTTATAATAGTATGTCTAATATGTAGATGATAGCCTTAAATAGGTTATAGAAGAGCATAAGTTATCATCGTATACACAAGGTATACAAATGATTATTATGGGTAAGCCAGGGTTGTAAGCCTAGATTTAGGCTGTTGCATCATTTAGTATCCATTCGAGATTTTTAGGGTATCTTATTTGCATGTATTATAGGGATTTTGGATCATCAAATTATGTCCTTGTGGGTCCAACTTGATTGAATCGTAGGTTTTCACCTGATTGAGTTGAGGGTTCGAAACCCATTTAACTTTATTGCCTCGATCCCAACTATAAAGTCACTTTTAGGATTCGAGTCATTTTTGACTTTGGACGGTCTAGATCCAAACTTTCCGTTCATATAAATATTGTAAATACCCATAGGTGGGCCCCATTAGGCCACGAGTTGTCAGATATTCAGATCGTGCTACGTAGCAAGATTTGAGCTGTCCACATCAACCCTATCTTCCACACAGTTATCTTTCAGAGATTTCATGATTTTTGGAGTTTTACACCCCCGGCCACCAGACTGGCACCACTAGGACCGCATCATGGCCGGCTATCTATCTATACCACTTACGATCATCGGCGCCCCACGATCATCGGCACCCTTATAGTCACCTCTAATGATGGAGTTTTTGCAACCGGTTTTTGCCACCGTTGCCACCCTTTCAGGCTCTTTTTCGGTGTCGGCGATCCACGTGTGGCCGATCCGACCACTCAATAGATTACCTTAGATTACCTTAGTCAAAATCTTTACTTTGAGACCACCCATAACCACCGTTGTGGCAACGATTGCCATCAGCGATGTCGCTGCACCCATGATGATTTTCCCCCTTTTTCGACCATTTTCTAGCCAACCAGCACCCAGGCTCAGTCGATCGCCACCACCACATCTTCCTCGTTGTGCTGCCGTTGACATTTTCCTGAGACGGGCGCCGCCCACCTAGTTAGATCCATTTACTCACGTTGCATCCACTGCCTGTGTTCGCATCCACCTGCCTGTATTCGCGTCAGCCAACCTGAGTCTTGTTCACCGGTTTTTGTCCACTTGCTTGCCCGTGTATGTGTCCATGTCCAGCAATCTAGACCAACTCGGCCAACCAAGCCGACCAGTTTATCTGACCCAGACCAATTTATCCTGGCTGACCCAGTTTAGTTCAGTGAGTTAACCTGGTTTAACTCATTTTCAACTGTTTTCGGTAATTCGAAAACCTGTACAATAGTTTAAGTGTATATTCATATTATTTAGCATATTTTGATGTCATAATTGATTTTATTTATTTATTTATTTATTCATTATTATTCATTCTTTTTATTTAGATGTTTGTCGTATATGATGAATGCTTATGTATTAACTTATTATTATTATTGATATATTTACTTATTAATATTAATCATATTCATATTTATTAAATTGTATATATATATATATATATTTACTTGTCTATTTGTTCGTTGCATGTATACTATTATTTATTTGTATTTAAATTGTGTATTTTGAATTGGATAACTATGATGACTATGATATTATTATTATTCACGATTAATTAAAATTAACTAATTGTTTATTTATTTATTAAATAGTTATGTATTTATTTATTTATTTATTTATTTGTGTATATATTTACTAACATGAGTATATGTGATATTTACTCGTGTTTAGCCGTATATTTATATAATATATGTAATTATTATTTTATGATTAAAGTATTGATTATTTTTATGTATTTGTTACTTATCTATTTATTCGCGAGTATATGTATTTATTTATTTATTATTTGTTATTAGTTATTTCCTTTATTATATCTCAATTTACATGTCGTATGTTTAGTTGTAGGTTTATTTAGCAGTCTTCTTTATTAGGATGTACTGATGATGTGAACACATACCACGAACATGTATCATATAGAGATGTCAATATTTTACTTAGTAGTAGGCTTCGAAGTAGGTTTTGAAATTTGAGTTAGCCATAGAGGAAATGTCACACTTGAAGCTTATGCCACTTGAAATTTGACTTTTCTCATTTTTTATCGTTATACTCTATTACTGATTTGATTTCTAGATCGCAGAGCGTGTTACGTGACTATTTTATCGGACTTCAATTAATACGGGTTATTTAGACGTATTTTACTTCTGTGATTAATAACCCTTGAAGATGAGACCCCTCAAGTTTGATTTCGAAAACAAGATCCACCGCAAGTTGCTTTCGAGCCTATTATATAATTCCTTTCTAGGCCTATATATGATTTTTCGAGTTTTCTAATGAGATGTAAGACAGGGGAAAGCTGACTACCACATCACGAGATGAGCGTCTGTTAGTCAAAGAGGGCTTTGGATTTGGTGAGCGTACGTTCTATTCCAAAGGGATCCTGACAACTTCATCTTTGAGTTCCTCAAACCCAAGATGTGTGGAGGTTTACGAGTATTATAATATAGCGCATGTCTAGACTTGTGGTTTCAAAGGGTAATGAAGGCGCATGCTTGAGAGTACTCGGCTAGCCTCTATACTGAGGGACACGAGTGATATAAAGGTTGTAGAGTGCTAAAAAATAAGAAAGTGATGTTTCCGCGCAAGAGATAATTTTTAAAGTTGGCAAAGCATGAGATGGGATGGAAAGGGAACGCTATCGTGCGAGGTCGACAACTCCTAATTAATGCCCTTATAAAGGATTATGTGAAAGAGTATATAAATATTTTTATTTAGTAGGAGGGTTAGCTCTTTTGTGCCAATTTGACTATTAGTTATTTCTAGACCAGTAACATTCATTACTGACATTTTTTATATTATATATGTAGATTTCATAATTTTAAGTTGGCTTTGGTGAGAGGATAAATAAATGCTACACACACTTAAGCTTAGTGCAATTATTTTCTTTTACACTTTTATTTATATTTGATATATTTTGACGCATATTTACCGATGTGCTCCATTTTCTTGACACCAAGCATGTTAGTTCAATTTATGTTATTGATTGAGTCCTATAGACTATTTAATTTATATATGACTCGACTCGACTCAAACACGGCATTTCCAATCCGGTTCTTAGGGGAACCAAAATAGAGTATCACAATTATAATCATTTATGAGGAGTACTAATCAAAGTAAATGCCTAAGTACTTATTTCAGCTTGAGTTTTTGCCCTTTCTTTGCCTATAACAAACCACCTTTATCTTTTTGTAATAAAAATAATTACTAATAAATTAGGGGCAAAATCAATATTGGTTTAAGCTATTTTTCTTATATCATCTTTTATTTTAACGCAAGCCTTTAAATTACGTGAACAAACCAAATTAATCATTTCTAAAAACAGATGGATATTGTATTCTCTAAAACGAGCTCTTTAAATTACATAATGCAAAAGTTATGGTTTAAGTTAAAAATCACTCGAGTAGACACGTATCAGGTTTTTATTTTGTTAAAAAAAGCTTAATTTGTAATCAAAACATAAAAAGACTTTATATAATAAATCACTGTCTTTGTTCCTATTTTTTACACTTGTTGATTTAACATATTCGAGATCGAATATTTTTTAATTATAGATTGAAACTTCAAAAATGATTTTGGATTAAAAAAAATAAAAATTAATGTCACTGCCAGCCATGGTCAATGACACGTGTCAAAGCCGCTCTGCCCAAACAAATCTACCCAAGGCAGCGGTGCTTCTTCTCAAATTTTGAGTCGACTCGAGTCGAATGAAACACTCTTTTATTAAAATTATATTCATAATTTTTTAAAAATTACTAATTCAAATTAATTAAAATTCGGCCAACCGATGACTCCAATAATTTGAATGAATCCATGGACCCGGTTCCATGGATGCCCATATCCAGGCCCATTCCCACTGGGCCGCTAATCTGTGCTGGCAGCCTGGACCCAGACCGGCCCACCAGCCTCAATCATTAAAAAAAAAAATAGAAAGAAATAAACTCCAATGAAGGGTAAAAAATTAAAAATAAAAACTACTCTAGTGGGCTAATGGAATATTTTTAACCTAACCTCATGAGTCCATCGTAATTACCTAATTGGTATGTGATAAGCAAGAACAAATTGATCAAAATGAAAGGGGATGGGCCACCATAACCAATTGTCTTCAATCTGATTGATGCTCTTCATTGAAGATACGTGCATGTACAAACATTTCTTCAAAAAAACTGATGGGCTAGCTTTCCCTTGTCTCCAAGTAACTATATATTTTTTATACATTTTGTAATCAGAAAACGATATAACAAAAAATAAGGTACACCTTTTAACGAGATATTTGATGAAAAGAATGGGAGGAGATGGAAACGACAAAGAAAATTGAGGAGAAAAACAGCAGCAACCGCGTATTTATATTCATAAACCTGTAGCTGTCTCTGGTTTATAGAAACCAATAATATCTTCAAGAATAGAACATGGGTAAGTTAGTCTTGAACCTCACTCTCATAAAAAAAATGTAGTCAAACATAGGTTGGGGGGATGAGCCCAAATTTGTCATATTTTATAGCCATTTTTTTCTTGTTTTTTGTTCTCCAAAAATAAAAACCCAAAACCCAGAAACTTTTGTCTAAGATATATCTTGAGAAGACTAGAAATGATATTTTTTTGGATTCCATCTTTTTCATGCTAGATCTAACCACAAACCATTCATTCAAGGTTCACATGCATCTAAACACTATGCTTGTCTTCTGGGTTATGTGATTATACAACAGCTATTCTCGTCATCTTGTGTTTACCAGCTTTTGCCAAGAACATCAAAACAGTGACATGAACTCCGAGTAATCTCATGTTCATCAATGGCGGGTTACACGGAGAGAGGTCAAGCTAGTAGGAGAATTATTAGCTCATCTGACTTCAAGTTTTCATGTCAAAACTCTCACAGGTAAAGCCAAAGGACTCTAGGTCGGCGACTAAGATACAATTGATAGTGTGGAGAATGACACCTTGAGGTAGAGTAATATCAATAATCTACAGGTCTGTGGATCAGAACTGCTTGCCCAGACCTCAGAAAACTTGGGAACTCATGATATTTAGGCTGATTATAATTACTTTTTTTTCAATGTCGAAATTGTAATATTTTGATGACGATATATGTTAATCTTAAACTTTGTGGGATTATCAATACTCTTTTGACAAAACAAATTAAAATGAACCCGCTCATTAAGATTTGTTTGTGGTAGAGCTAATGACAAGTTAAGACCCTCCTTTTAACTGTGATTTATAGAATATTAGCTGTTACTAGTTAGATTTGATAATATATTCGACTTGACAAAATATAAAATAATTATATATCGTATTGAGCTCAACTAAAACTCAAAATTAAGTACTATTTTTTACTGATACCTAGAGACCAATAAGCTGAGTTAGATCCTACTAAAATTCGACTTGACTTGCTTAATCGAGTTCGAGATGCTTCAAAGTTATTTTCATTGGTGTAATTCTAAGAGGACGGGAGATTAATATGTAAATGAATTCCCTCGTTTTTTTTTGTGTCCAAGCAATCTACGATTGAATTTGCTCCTGCGGTATAATTCATGTCCACAAGATGCCAATTCTTCCCATAAATTTTCTACACCACCCATCAAGTTGCCGGTGCGTTTCCCTTTTTGTGTCATTCATCACCAAGAAGGTGAACTAAAACTTGTGTGCACACTTTAAACTTTTCCGGTTATGAACCTCCATGAGATCCTTCCCAGAGACCTTAAAAACTGCCCACAACGTCTTGCAGCTCCTTCACGGTATCTCAAACTCAATCATGTCTACCTACACCAAGTATTAGAGTTTCCCTCCTAATTCTTCTGCCAATCAATTCACCACTCAAATCTTCTTCTTCTTCTTCTTCTTCTTCTACATAGCTTCCTCTGCTTATACATGCTGTGCCCTGTTTTCCTAATCTAATCCTTTCCCAAATGGACAATATTAGAATCACCTTCCTAATCGTTCTCTGCAGTTTGCTGCTACACTTTGCTTCATCTAATGCCGCCTCTAACTCAACAACGCCATACTATGCTAGCACAACGATGGCCGCATTTGCCAGCTCCATTTGCAACTCCATGCCACACCCGGAAACCTGCTTCACCACCTTCGACCTCTCGATCTCCATAAACATAAGCCCGAACATCCTCTCCTTCCTCCTCCACTCCCTCCAGACCGCCGTCTCCGAGACCCAGAAGCTTAACCGCGTCTTCTTCAATGCCAAGTCCTTGGGCGTAATTGAAAAGCAGAGGGGAGCTCTGCAAGACTGCAACGAGCTCCAGCAGATCACCCTCACCTCCTTGCAGAGATCCCTCAACCACGTCAAGCAGGCCGCCGACGTCAAGATATACCTAAGTGCAGCTCTCACCAACAAGAACACTTGCTTGGAAGGCCTCAAATCCGCCACCGGCTCCTTCCTCCCGACCCTGGTCAGCTCCATGCAATCCACCTACAAGTACGTGAGCAACTCTCTTGCTCTCGCGTCCAAGTCCACACCCCCGGCCGGCGGCGGCAATAGGCGCCTCCTCGGCCTCCCCAGCTGGCTTTCCCGGCAAGACCGGCGGTTTCTGGAGGTGGGTTTCGGCGACGACGACTACTCGCCGGCGTCGGCCATCACGGTGGCGCAGGATGGTAGTGGGAACTTCACGACTGTGAGCGACGCCATTAACTTTGTTCCTAATAATAGCGAAGATAGAGTGATCATCTTTGTTAAAGAGGGTGTTTATGAGGAGAATGTGGAGATCCCGACCTCCAAACCCAACATTATGTTGATCGGGGATGGGAACGACGTGACCGTGATCACTGGAAAACGGAGTGTTCAGGCTGGATGGACAACATTCCGATCTGCAACCGTAGGTGAGTCCGCACTCGTACGTCCATCTCCATAGATGATAGAACATGTACGTCTTAGAACATAGCATATACTTTTTGATCCTTTTTTTCTGGTTGAATCATAATAATAAGATCGACCCATAAAATGTGTTGATAGAAAATTGAAGTGTGAGTTGGGTTTAGATCTGAAGGACTCTTTATTTTACTTGCTTCAAGCTTGGTATGAAAGGGGAAGGATATATCAGAATAATTAGCAAGTTGTTGTTTGTATGTCATGTGGAATGAGAATCAGAGAGTAATTGGCAGGCGATTAGAGAGAGGGAGAGAGAAAGAGAGCAAAGATCAGAGCTTGGGCTGTCTGATCTTTACTTGCGTGTGCTCACGGGTTCTTGAACTGGTCGTTGTCTTTGCTTTCTCTAATACTGCAAGAGGGTCCCTTTCCACAGTACCACTTGCCTCCTCTATATTATTCCCCAATTATTCACCTCATTCTATATCATTTTTTTTTTGTTAATTATGAATTAGTTCTTACGGAATTTTCTTTTTTAAATAAATATACAAGTCACTATGTCTTGTCCAAGTTTAAAATTTTTATTTTAACCATTTAAAAACTCAGTAAATATTTTAGGTTAATAATTAAGAACATTTAAATTTAATTACTAGTTGCATCATTCTACATAGGTCAAGAAAACAAGATTCCCATCTCTTTTTACTACGCGACTCTGATCCTAATTAAAAGAAGATATACTATAATAATTTGATTTTATTATATTTCGATCCTTTAAATATCGGTATTGAATCATCCTTCTTAGTAGAAGAGTAGATATGAATATACATGGCACCTTTGCTGCATGCAGCCGTGTCTGGGGAGAGGTTCTTGGCGAGGGACATATGGTTTGAAAACTCAGCCGGGCCGGAGATGAACCAGGCGGTGGCGTTGCGCGTCAACGCCGACTTCGCTGCCTTCTTCCGATGCTCCTTCACCGGCTTTCAGGACACCCTCTACGTCCACTCCTTCCGGCAGTTCTACCGGGAGTGCGATGTCTACGGCACTGTCGACTTCATCTTCGGCAACGCTGCCGTCGTCATCCAGGCCTCCACCCTCGTCCCCCGCCGCCCCCTCCCCGGCCAGTCCGATATCGTCACTGCCCAGGGCCGCGACGACCCCCTCGAGCCCACCGGCATCTCCATCCAGAACTGCACCATCCTCCCATCCGAAGACCTCGGCGTCAACTCTACCAAGACCTACCTCGGCCGGCCGTGGAGGAACTATTCTCGGACGGTGATCCTCGAGTCGTACATCGGCGCGGAGGTCGATCCGGCGGGGTGGTTGGAGTGGCCGGGGGGAGGCAGCATCGACACGTTGTACTATGGGGAGTACGAGAACTACGGGCCGGGGTCGGCGACGGATAAGAGGGTGTCATGGCCGGGGTACCATGTCATGACCTACGATGAGGCCTCCAACTTCACGGTGTCGGAGTTCATCGACGCCGACGAGTGGTTGGATTCCACCAACGTCCCCTACGACGACGGCATTTAGCTGATCAGGAATGAATGAATTGTTCGAAGCAGGATTGATCGACTGCTGATTATAAATGGAGTTGAAGATCCAATCATAATATAATTTTATAATGAAGGTGATTAATTAATAATTATGTAATAATTAATAAGGGGTTTTAAAATTTAATACTTGTGTAATTTGAATTAGAGGGATAAATATTAAAAAGATTAATTAATTTGTGTACATGAGTAGTTTAATAATATTAAATAAATACTTATAATTATTACAAACCTAATTAACGAAATATCTATCGTATTAAGGTCTGCGAGGCATACAGAATTAATGCATAAAAGGGGAAAAGTTTTTTTTCATTTAATATTAACATATACGGTATAATGTCTAATTAACCAACTAATTTGGAAATTATGATGAAATGTTATGCAATGTTAAGTTGATCAACAAAGTAAGTTTTTATAATAAAAGAAAATTTTAGCAATTTTAAATTAGTCAAATAGATAAGATAACGGTTCTATTCTACATCGCTCGTTTACATTCCAACCCTAACCAACTTTTTCTGTTAATGCATGCCACCTCAAAACTCTCCCACTCCAATCAAATCCCTATTAACAAAAACAAATACACCATTAACACTAATTAATCGCCTTCTTCTTCTTCTTCCTCTTCCTCTACCATGGCCTTTGAGGACTTCGGCCACCTCTCCAACCGCCGCAAGGCCGAGCGGCAGCAAAAGCTAAAGAAGAGGATCACCATCGCTGCCGTCTCCTCCCTCGTTCTCGTCCTCCTCGTCACCGCCGCCCTCTTCGCAGTCTTCTACCCCTCCAAAAACGGCACCGGCATCGCCGGCGCTGCTGGAGTTGAAAACAACGGCCAGTTGCCCGACGTACTCAGCTCGACGAATCCGATCACGTCGACGGCAAGGGCGGTGGTGATGATGTGCGAGCCTACCGACTACAAGCTGGCCTGCGAGAAGAGCCTGTCCAAGGCCGTGAACAGGTCCACCTCCCCAACACCCAAGGACCTGGTCTCGGCGGCCATCTCTGTGATCATGGACGAGGTCGACCAGGCAATTAACCACTCCTCCAAGCTCAATTCCACGGACCCGAGAGCCCGCGCCGCCGTCGGCGACTGCCGGGAGCTTCTCGGCTACGCGATGGACGACCTGGAGACGACGCTCTCCACCGTCGACGGCCATCGCATCGGTAACCTCCCTGCCGTGGCGGACGACCTCAAGACATGGTTGAGCGCCGCCATCACCTACCAGGAGACCTGCATCGACGGTTTTCCGGCGGGGAAGCTTAAGGACAAGATGAGGGCGGTCATGGCCGACGCCAAGGAACTCAGCAGCAACGCCTTGGCCATCGTCGACGAGGTAGTTTCTCTGTTCCAGATGCTCCAAATCGGCTCCGAGACCTTTGGTCGGAGGTTGAAAGAGAGTTATGATGATGATGATGAGCATGCATTGCTCGTAAAAGATAGATCTCCGGCATGGATGATCGATGATGATCGGAGGCTTTTGAAGGAGTATTTGGAGGGTAATCTCAAGCCTAATGTTGTTGTTGCGAAGGATGGAAGTGGGAACTACAAGACCATTAACGAAGCTCTCGAAAACTTGCCCAAAGACAGAAAAGGGAGGTTAGTATATGTTAGCTAGCATTTGCATGGTGCACTTTTTGTCTTGTGTGTTATGAGTGTGAACATTTGCATGGTGAATGGTATTCAACATGAATTAATTGATGCACAAAAACATTGGAGGTATATATTAGGTATGTGATATATATAAAGGAAGGAGTTTACGAGGAGACGATTGTTGTGGAGAAGAAGATGGTGAACATCACAATGTATGGAGATGGGTCGAGGAAGACCATCATCACCGGCGACAAGAACTTCGTCGACGGCGTCCAAACTTTTAAGACTGCCACCTTCGGTATGTAATGTAAAGAAGCGTATTAATTATCATTGTATAGTCTATGCTCAATCTCTTTATATAATTATCATTATATAGCCTATCTGCTTATACAAGTAAAATTTATATTCAAATTGAAATTAATTTTTAAGATATCGTAGTTTATTTCATTATTTAAAGAGGGCTTATTTATAAAATTAAAGTTCATTATTAATATAACACGACATTTTACCTAATATGTACAAGTACCAACCCAAATTTAATCTAAGCTTAAAGGCCCCTTGCAGTCTTTGTGTTTTTCATTTATCAGCTTCCTTGTTCATAGATGCCGAAATTTACTAAATTCATGGTCTTATGTATGCGATTGATTGCAGCGGCAATAGGCGAGGGATTCATAGCGAAGGCAATTGGGTTCCGGAACACCGCCGGTGCAATCAAGCGCCAAGCAGTGGCACTGAGGGTGCAATCAGACCGCTCCATCTTCCTCAACAGCAGGATGGAAGGCTACCAGCACACCCTCTACGCCCAGACCCACCGCCAGTTCTACCGAGGCTGCGTCATCTGCGGCACTGTCGACTTCATCTTCGGCGACGCCGCCGCCGTCATCCAGAACTCCGTGATCGTCGTCCGGAAGCCTCTCGACAGCCAGCAGAACACAGTCGCGTCCCACGGGCGGACGGACCGCCGCGAGAGCACCGGAATCGTCCTCCATAATTGCCGAATAGTCGCGGACAAGAAGCTCAGGCCATTGAAGAAGAAATTCAAGAGCTACCTGGGGAGGCCAAGGAAGAAGTATGCTAGGACAATTGTAATGGAGAGTGATATTGATGATTTGATACAACCGGCTGGGTGGGTAGAAAGGAATGGGGAGTTTGGATTGAAGACCGTAGTATTTGGTGAGTATAAGAACAAGGGACTTGGTGCAAGTTTGGCTGCTAGAGTGAAGTGGCCTGGTTACAAACTGTTGAGAGAAGATGGAGCTGATAAGTATACAGTAGGGAACTTTATTCGAGGTGGAGATTGGATCAAGGCCACTGGAACACCTGTTCATTTAGGGTTGTATAATACAGTATAAATATAATTAAGCCTGCATTGGATTGGATAATATTTTTAAAAAAACATTATTTACATATATTGCATGACCGTGCATACATAATTTAATGTAAGAGTTCGAAATTTCAATTCGGCTCAATTGGTATAGAATATGATTTGGAATTCACTTTAGTTTTTTGGGTTTTTAATATTTTTTCAATGCAATGAGTAAAATTAAGTTGCTAATATGGTTAAATTTTTAATTTGATTTGTCATCACATTCTTCAAAAATGCGACATAATTATTACTAATTTTATTTTTTTCTTAATTTTTTAATGTAAATGGCCTCACATCTTTTGTGAGCTCCCTTTTTATCGTCTCATCTTTTTTTAATACTTTTCCCTACGAGGTTTTCTTATCTACATCTTTTCTTATCAAAATATTTCTTCTATTTCGCAAAACAGCTTAAAATCAGACATGCTTATAAATCTCTTACTTACTAAATTATCGTAAAATCAGTGTCTAAACTAAATCTGTTACGGAATATGATCAATATGTTATAAGAATACTCATCGACTAGGGAAAACAATTGGTAACAAGCTCAAATCTAAAAAAAATATCTTCATAAAAATGTTCTTCATATCAATAACAATTGTTGGCCACAAAAGGCTCTTTGTGCTCATAATGAAAACTCTTCAATATTATAACAAATAAATCAATTATATCATTTATCACGGTACTTAAAAGGCCAAATTACACAAAAAAATGAAATCCACATCCAACATTCACATATGATGAAAGAATTAACTTTTACCTCACCAATCCAAACACCACTCTTCGTCATCTCCAACAAGCTGCATATTATCACCAGACACCATGAAGAAGAAATTACACCATTACATTAGAGAGCAGAGCTATAAGGAACCCCGGTATTGGGAATCCACTTATCCCCTCCTGTGAACGGCTTCACTGTGAACTTCTCCGCCTGCTTTGCGTTCAAGAATCTCAACCCCTTCCACTTCACCCTCATCCTCGTCGACGCACCGGCGCCTCGGTTCGCGTACTCGCCGTAGAAGATGGTGCTGGGCGCCGAGTTCCCCGTCCACGGCATCCACCCACTGGGGTGGATCACACCCCCAAGCTCGGACTTCAAGTAAACGGTGGTGGAGTAGGGCTTCCACGGCCGGCCGAGGTAGGTGTTGACACCGGCGAGGTTGCCGAAGGGGGAGACGATGCAGTTGTGGAGGGAGATGCCGGTGTTCTGGTTGGGGTCGGCCTTGCCCTGCGCGGTGATGGTGTCCTGCTGACCGCGCATCGGCACCCTCGGCCGGATGTTGCAGTTCTGGAGGACGGCGGCGGCGTTGCCGAAGATGAAGTCGACGGTGCCGTAGACGTCGCAGTCACGGTAGAACTGTCGGAGGGAGTGGACGTAGAGGGTGTCCTGGAAGGCGTCGAACTTGCATCGGTAGAAGACGGCCTCGTCGGCGCTGGCCATCATCGCCACCGCCTGGTGTTTGCTTGCTCCAGCCGTGTTGCGGAAGCCCATGTCCCTGGCCATGAAGCCCTTCCCAAACGTAGCTGCACCCCATGTCGTTCACATTCAGTATGTAACGTTTGCAAAACTATTCTCACAGTATTTATTGATTTTCTTTATTAATTATTACATTATGTGCTTACATATAGGTTAGTGTCACGTATAAAATTTACATTAAATGTACAACCTTTACTAAGGAGCACTAACTCCATATAAGATTTAATTTTATTTAGCTCCACATATAAATTATAATTAATTTTAAAAATAAATTCAAATTAAATGAGAAGATAAAATATAATAATTTAATTTCTTTATTATTATTTTTGTTTTATTTTGATTGGTAAAATTTTTTACATTTGATTGTATATAAGTATTGTTCTCTTTTTTATTAGTAAGAGTAGATAAAATTAGATTTAAATTAGGCATAAAATTATAAATTTTCTTGCAGCATAATTAAGCAGGCATACCGAAAGATGCTGATTTGAAGGTAGTGGTTCCATCAACGAAGTTCTTGTTGCCGGTGACAATGGTGGCGTCCTTCCCATCGCCGACCATCATCACATTCCACTTCGACTTCTCCACTCTCACCTGCTCGTTGTAAACCCCCTTCTTCACGTAGATCACAGTCCTCTTCTTGCTCTTGTCCGGCACCGCCGCAAGTGCAGCTTTGATGGTCTTGTACTTGCCAGACCCATCTTTCGCCACCACTATATCCGCTTTGATATTGCTCGGATTTGACGTCTGGAGCAGCTTCCGATCTTTAGAAGATACCCAGCTCGGCATTTCGTCGTAGCTCAACAATCTCCTCATCCTCAACGACTTGGCGAATTCGGAGATCTTCGTGACGATGGCGAGGCTGTTGCTGGTGAACACAGTGGAGTTCTTCAATATGCTCTCAAACTTGGCCTTGAGCAGCTCCGGTGCAACTTGGCCTATGCCGTCGGCGCAGGTATCGATGTCCGTCATAGCTGCGCTCAACCACGTTCTCAAATCGTCTACAATCTCTTCAGATGTGAAGTCGTGAGGAGAATGCAGAGACCCATTGATGTGATCGGCGGCCGATTCAAGAAGCTCTTGGCAATCACTCATGGCCGCTTCCACGAGAGGAAATCCATGGAGTCCTTTCAACTCTGCAACAAGCTCGTAGAAAGCTCTTGAAATGGCATCGACGGCGACTTGGAGGGACAAGAGGAAGATCTGCTGGGGATCCGGCCTGGAGTGGCCGGCGGCGGCCGATGAGAGGCTGCTGTAGCAAGAATCGGGGTACTGTGTGAAATCGCATACTGTTTTGACAGAGGAGGACAATGAGGAGCTATGGTCGGCCCCGGATTTTGATTTTCCGGCGTATGTTCCTACGACGGCGGCAACGACGACCCCGACGAGGACGATGGAGGAGAGGGCGATGATGAGGACCCTCCTTCTTGTTCTCCGGCGAGCTGCTAACTTCGCCTGCTCATCCTCGTCCACCTTGCCATAGGCCTTGAAGGAGGACATGGTGGATGATGCTTGGAATAATACTATTTTGGTTGAGTTGAATCAGACTTGTGCTGTTGATTGAAGGATTGGATCTGGGTCATGGAGATTTATATATGATCAGACGTGGGAGGCATGATCTGATTGTCTTCTGTGTTATACAAGTGCATGGATTGGAAGAAAGTTTCTTTACTTGTTTGATATGAACGTGCATGCATGGCTTGCTCTTTGAATGGTTGTGGTATTCAACTAGCCCAAGCCAATATTGGTCTCCGTTGACATTCTATAATCGTATTTAAGTTCGATAGATTTTTAGATTAATGACGTTTATAACATAGATTATTGTTGCAAAATGAGCCTTTAGATGGTTCATCTTGTCCCGTTATATTTGCTAAAAGTTAGCAATCTATAATTTAGCGGCAGTTAATCATTATTGCTCATAAGTTAATTAATTAATCAGCTGACAACAGTCAAATAAAATTGAGATAATTATAGCAATGATTAATAATAATTCCTTACAAAATTGTCCTTATGATGTCTTAGTCGATGGCTGCCAAATATAGAATTAGTTTTGTCTAACATGACAATTAACCTACACACACGCCCGGCTAAGTTACAATTAGGGACCGGCTTGATCACAGGACATGGCTACATCTGTATTGAATTGGAATCCGAAAATCCATACCAGAATATAATTTGAATCCGAAGATTACATCTATTTCATTTATTATAACCATAGCCTATATCAGATCTAAATTTAACTAGATTGATTAAAATACTATCAATAATAAAAAAAATTTATATAAAAATAGATATATATATATATATATAATAAATTATTATTTTAAATATTTTAAAATATAATTTTATAAAATATCGCCTTTAATCCAAATATTTTTGGACATATCAATCTAAAATTATTTCGGATAAGATATATACAAATTTGATACAGATGGGATTTACAGATATTATTATATATCCAAACCTATCCGCCATTAGAATAATACAAAATTAGGAATTAGTGAAATACATGTGTTCAGTTTATTCGTTGCACACATATTTCTACTTAATGGGCCTTAGAGAACGGTGGAGATATTGGGCTTGGAAATGGATGCATGGACAGCCCATTTAGATGGGCTTTTGTAGTGGGCCTTATTTTGTTTTTTTTTTAATGTCTTGAGACTTACGGAAGTCGATCCCATTTGTATTCTAGCCATGGTTGCAAGAATCGGAATCGGAATCGATTTTCCAGTGAATCGGAATTGGAATCGAGTAGAATCGGCCAAGAATCGGTCGAAATCGGAATCGGTCCAAACCTGAAAAAATATAGCATTTGAAAAAAAAAATTTATATAATTGTTGGATAGCAACACGCAATTGTACATCAATTAGTATGACATTAAACAATAATTAGCATTAGACATCAATTAAACATCAATTAACCCTAAATTAGCATCAATTGTCGTCTGAAATTTTTTAAAAAAATTAATCCAATTAAACACTAAACACTAGTTAGTCAAACTAAACATCAATTAGCATGGCATTAAACATTAATTAGCATTAAACATCAATTAAATATTAATTAAACATCAATTAAACATCAATTAACCCTAAATTAGTATCAATTGACGTCTGAAATTTTTTAAAAAATTAATCCAATTAAACACTAATCAGTCAAACTAAACATCAATTAGCATGACATTAAACATTAATTAGCAATAATCATCAATTAAACATTAATTAAACATCAATTAAATATCAATTAACCCTAAATTAGCAACAATTGACGTCTGAAAGTAAAAAAAAAAAATCAATCCAATTAAACATTAATCAGTCCTATTAAACATCAATTAGCATTAAACATCAATTAACCCTAAATTATCATCAATTGATGTCTGAAATTAAAAAAAAAATCATCCAATTAAACATTGATCAGTCCAATTAAACATCAATTAGCATGACAATAACCATCAATTAGCATTAAACATCAATTAAACATCAATTAACCCTCAATTAGCATCAATTGATGTCTAAAATTTTTTTTAAAAAATTCATCCAATTAAACATCAATTAGCACACCAATCAGCTAAAACAACATCAATTAGCATCCAATTACACATTAATCATCAATTTATAAAAAAAAAATCAAATTGAGCCAAGAGTGCACAAATAGTGATTGGCGGCGCGATTCCAGTCGACGGGGCTGTCGGCTGGCCGCACGTCGGAGCCGAGGTCGAGACGCGTCAGAGGCGGCGACGGTAGCGGAATCGCGGCGGCGGAATTGGGGCGGCGCGAGGTCGGGTCGGCGGCGTGAATAAGGGTTGGAATCGGCCGATTTAGATTTTTTTAACAACAATTACTATTTTACCCTTGATAAATTAATTTACTAAATATTAAAATTAGGATATTTCAGTAATTATACAAAAACCGGAATCGGCCGATTCAGCCCGATTCCGATTCCGATTTAAATCGGGCGGAATTAGGCTGA